>OX637315.1:6205278-6459278 GCA_951799385.1 Hyppa rectilinea | reverse complement strand
CTTGTGCACATATTTAAGAAGTGCCATGACCCATATTGATAGCAGAATACAAGAAGATTCGCTTTTGTTCCTGGATACACTCCTTGTGTGTACGCCCACTAAAGTAGCTCAAGATTTTCACAAAATTATACCTAACTTTCTTGACATGATTTCAAAGTTAAGGGTTGATTCAAAGCCTGGAAGAACTCTGACTGTTAACTTGGGAAGCCAAATCACCAGTGTGAAGTGGAGAGTCAAAGTATTACACCGTCTGAAAGACTACCTAAACGAGTTTGTAAAATACAATAACATTCAAGAATTCAGAGGACCAGTTGCTGAGACTACTAAGATTTTCGACCCCTCTAAAATGAACCACTGTTCTTTATTTAACCCAATTTATACACAAAATTGTCAACTGTCTTGCTTCTCTTCAAAAAATTTGCAAGATGCTGTGCCACTAGATGAAGTTGATAAGTTCAGAGAATACACTGACACTCTAATGCCTTTACTATTTGAAACATGGCTGGAAGTATGTCCTAATGTAAGCTCAGATAAAAATACTGAGACTGTTATAAATGAAGATGCAGCTTCATTACTGAAGCACACCCTTGAGGTTATTTCCTTGATATGGTCTCTTGTAAAGCATTTCAATATGAAGAACCCAAGCTCTAACATTCAAAATGCATTTTCGCAAAAGTTTCGCCAGCCATATTTACAACATTTTGTCAATGCTTTTCCTTATGTAACTAATATGCGCACAAAACAAAGAATTGCAAATGCACTATTGGAAGATGCTATCACTGATCCCAAATTAATCACACAGAATTTGGAAATATGTCAAGTGTTCATTGTGCTGAATCCTAACATAAATGTGAAAAACCAAAACAAAGAAATGATGCATGTACTGAATTATATAGAGAAAACTTTTAACAAAAACACTCAAGCTGAAATCAATGATGTTATCATAAAAATCTTGCATACAATATTTTCAAATGAAGTGAATAATTGGACCAGAACTCTTTCAGTTATGGATGATTTATTCAGAAAGATTATTTGGGCATATTTTAATAAGGACATGTCTAGCTCATTCAGGCAGAAGATATTTAGTCTTTTGTGTAAAATTGCTCTGAATGATAAACTGGTCCACTTTCATGAAAGTGATGCTTACCACACTTGGCTTAAAAACTTGCCGGACATTTTGTTAGAAGAAACAGTAACATTGCAAACAATAGATATAATCCATAGGTTTGCTGTTCAGAATAATAGAACCTTCAACATGGTTGTTAGACCAAAGTTGTTAGAGATCATTGAAAATCTCCCCAAGATTGTAATATCTGATGTTGACATTTATGGAAGTGGCTATTACAAACTATTTTCATTGCCGCATTACATAAGAAAATGGGATGATGAATCTTTAAATCTGCTGAAACATCAACTATTGGAAAGTGTTTACAAATGTGATTATGGCAGTTTCATATACGAATCCTTACAGATAAGGACTGGAGGCGCGGTATAACATGTAATATTAGAATGGAAATAAAAGAAATGTGTATAATTATGATAGTCATTTATTTTAATAAACTCAAACACAAATCATAATGCAAAATTGTGACGGTCAACGAGGTAACAAAATTATAGGGTAACATCAAATTAGCACAATCTGCAGTCACCTTCCATTGTAAACGTAATACAAAGAAATTGCTAACTGCATTGCAAACCGTTTTATAATAGTTTAAATTATTGTTTATTTTTTATAAATACTGCAATCAGTTATTTATTACCTACATGAAATTGATTACACATAATTTACATTACTTAGGAAGTAAGGGTAAAAGGAACTTTCTTAAAATTCTGGGGGAAAAACAATGGGTAAATACTCAAACATATTCAATACCACAAAACCCAATATTTAGCAATTTGTGTTTCATTTCATTTCATCCCATTCTTATCTAGCTTGCCTGGTGTAAATGAGCTCAAATTAGTCCCTATATTGGAACCATGGATACTTATATCACAAAACAATACATCAGCAGTAAAGTAAGCAAACATTATAACAGGCTTAGCATTTGAAGGTAATTTTATATCATGTCGTGATTTGGTAACAATGTATTTAATAAAATTATGTCCCTTCCCACAACTCACCTGATATAAAGCCTCATTGAAGCTATGTACTTATTTAATTCATTTTAACGACTAGTTGTATCTTTCTATAAACTAATTTTATAATATTATGACTAATACAAAATAACTTTGCTAATTGTTGAGTCATCTAGTGTCAATTTGGCAATTTTTGGCTAAAATTATAAAAAAAATGAGTCTGCGAACTAGCAATTAAAATGTTATTTGGGTAACAATGCATAATATGAATTCTAGTTTTTATTTATAGGAATTTTTGTCCTAGCGTATCGGCCTCATGATGGTTGGCTTAAAATTGAAAATGTGGCAATATTTGACTTACTTTATTTAATTATGATCCCTTCGAAACGTTTCTAATGAATGACATAGCCATGCAAAACTAATACAAATACTGGCATTGAATTTAAAAGGAGCATTATTGAGAATTATGTTCTCATAAAAATATCAATAAAAACAATCACGCATTTAATGCCTAATATAATAAATAAGACGGATATCCTCCGTGTATGTCTACAAATAAATAAATCAGCTCACAGACTGATCTGATAATTATGCTGAGATCAGCAAGTATTCAATCGAAATAAAGTTCTACTACCAATAGTCTACGTATTAACTTGATACGTTTGCTATCTTATCATATTAGAAGAGACTAAATTAGATGCCTATAGGTAATAGGTCAAAAATATGTTTCAAGTCTTTACGTCTAGATCAAGTCCATAAAATGTATCATGTACTAATCATTCGGGTATATAGCGGTTACAGATCAATTAACACGTTGAACACCGAAGCGGCCACAGTGTGTCCATATCTGATTTTTTATTGTGTCTGCTGCGTGGCAGTCAATGACATAAAAGGTGTATACGGAGATATCATTCGACCTGCTTGCTGCCAATTCAGTGTTTGGCTTCGTCCTCTACACCTGTCTTATATTAATTCGACCAATGACCGTTCAGTGTGGTGAGTTCTTGTAACCGCATATTTTTCTAATATCTGCGTCTTGTAAAATGAACATCTAAATGAGTTCGCATGCAAGTCTAATTTAAAGGCCAATGATAGACATAGTAAACATGACATTACTTCTATAAGCGCGGAAGATTGGAAAAAACATTATGCTCCCTAATAGCTGCACATAATCTTTCAACTGTAGCTAAGTAAAATAAAATTGTAAGGTCATTTCTCAGAATATAGAGAGCATAAATAGTTCTTGCACGAAGCTCGGCTGAAAGGTGTAATAATATACTTATTTGGGTAAGGTCTACTGTGTTTTCCTTTTATTAGATTTTTTTGCGCGAGGTATGGTATTGGTAGCAGAGGCCGTCAGCATTGCCTGAAAATAAAAGGAGTATATTGAAAACTAACTCAAAAAAGCACAAGCACACTACTCAGTTGTAGTTGTATGGTGGCATTTTTATTAATTATTATTCAGTCCAAGTAAGTTTTACAAGAAAAAAGTGCGACCATAAAATATACAGTTATAAATTGGCTTAGGTTGTCAGTGATTACATAGGATTAGGGGAAAAACACTGATAAAAATAAACATAAATAAATGAAAATACGACACAGCACACGTTATAAAATGCAAAGCAAAAAATTAAAAAAAAAAGAAACGCTAATATACTCTTCAGGTACAACGTATTAGTGAAGTTTGTTAAAGAAAGGCGTTCAAACTAAGATCATGCAGGTCAAAATTGTCAAGAACACTCGCAATACGAAACTAAAATAAACATACTGTTTGCCTAACTTCAGCTGCAAGTAAAAGCGGTCTTGGGATTATAGGAATTCTATACATCTGTGCTCATTGACGAAGTCGGCGCTTCGTCATGCAATGATATAAACTTATATTCTGGATGACCAGCTATTTTCGCATCAATGAGTTTCTGCAGAGCATCACTCTTTTCGATTATATCCTGAGATATATCTTCGTCACCTAATTCAGACGCATCTATGAAACTAAGTTGATCATCTGGTTTTTCTACTTCAGATACAGCATTGGTATCTAGTTCTTTTAACTCGTCTGTGTCGAGAGTATTTAATTCAGTACAGCTTTGAAAACCATCAGCTTCCTTTTCAATGGTGGATGATCTTCTACTGTGATCATCAGTTGATGAGGTTGATGTATCATCTGACTTTGGTTTCTCATCACTTTTGTGCCAAAAAGCAAGTTTGCCTGGCAACTGTAGCAATTTACCTAACCCTGAACTGCTACCTTTAGGAATACGCGCCGGCGATTTAGATTTATGCCGCTTCTTGTTTTCGGCTATAGGATTAACAATTTGAAGACTTTTTGGTAATCCAGATTCTTTAATACTGGTATTTGGTAATTTATTAACGATATCATTTAAGCTTTCTTGGGATGTTTTACTATTCAGAATTGTATCTGTTTCTGGTTTGCTGGCTTCTGTAGTATTATCTGTCGTTACGTAACCTGTATCGATTTTAGGTGGCGGTGGCGGCGCCTTTGCCTTGCCGTATTTACCCTTTGGGGATTTTCTTTTACTTTTAGGGGAATCTTCTGGTGTTCCGAAAGACGCTTCGTCATCGCTTTCGGCAGAGTCGTTATCGTTTATTGAGGTATCAAGACTCGTAGTATCAGTGGGTTCGTCTAACGCTACAGTTTTTGCCTCTTTAGGGACCGTCTCAGCTATTTCTGTATCTGTATTATCTAGGGCAGCCTCAAAAACTATATATTCGTTTGCACTAGAGTGGTCATCATTATTGTCTTTTTGTCGACTTTCAGCGGGAATGTCAGATGCAATATCGCTTTCCTTATTTTTAATATCTTCTTGTTTTGTTATAGAATCAACTATAGTATTTTCTTTATCTTTATCTACTGAAGTAATTAATGTAATTTCTTCAGAAGTGCCTTCTTTTTGGTCCCAGTGATCTGTATTATCAGTTTGATTATTAACACTTGCATTGAAGGGAAAATTACCTAGCACTTGGAGGATCTTTACTTGGTCTCCAACGTATTGGTATATAAAGGGGGGTTGTGTATGGGATAAGAAGATGGGGGACGGGGCATTTATAAGAGCAGGCATATTCGAATATTCAAAACTATCGTCGTCCTGTAGCTCCTCGATGATTACTTCACTTTCCTTTAAATAAAAAGTACTTAAGTCTACATCAAAATAAATAAAACCCAAACACAAAATAATATAAACTAATAAATGCAACAAACAGACTTATTGGCATAACATCGTGATTGTAGTTATATACTGGTGTAGCCACTATGAGAGCAACTTTAACTCATGCAATAAAAATCTATGTTTTATAAAAACTCAGAAGATAATACTAAAATAAAACAGAATCTGAAATGATTTGAATATGAAGAAATTAACTTATTTAATATGCCAATCTGTTAAACTAGTACTAGCATAATACTTTTCTTTATATTTTTATCTTATACAAACCATTTAAAACACCGTCGAATTAGCCGAATAGCATAGACGTTATAAGGTAGGTATGTAATTTTCTACATTTGAGCCTTTACACATACCTAGCCATGAAATAGACATCATTCTTTTAAAGATATATTTGTTCAGTCAAATAGCCAATACTTAATAGATTTTCACACATTTCATAATAAATGTTCTGGCTTCAAGCAAGACCCAGCACCAATCATACCCTGACACACCAAAACACTAAAAAAACATTTAAGTAGGGTAGTTTGCAGCTGATAATTTTATCTAACGTGACATTTAAAGCTTCACATCTACATTTTTAACAATTTGAATATAATAATTTTATGATAATGTGAAAGCACTTAGTAGTCTGCAGAATGCCCTACATAAATGGATCCCCATAGAATCTTTCATAATACAATATTCGAATAAAATATTCAGGATAAAATAAGTGTAAGGAACATGATATAAATTCAGTTTTATTGCTGTAATTATTCCACCCACAGACACATCCACAAAGTATTAAACAGCTATATTAATCTGAATGGATTTAATTACAACAATAATTTTAAATCTTTAAAGTTATAGTACCTAGTTAATAGCCGTAGTTAAGAAGAGAATGAATGATTTCTATTATCTATAAAATAAGCCTGAAAATTGACTATCCAAATACAGGTAAATTTTTGTGCGTTTTTTTCGAACACTTCGGGTTATAAATAGCAAAATATTCGCATTTATCATGGCGAAAACCTTGTATAAATCACACAGTCGTACATGCCAGTTTCAACATCATTACTAGACCATGAATTTTACAATAAAAAAAACTAAACATCCTGCCTTTGTTTTTTATTAGCGCTCCACATAACTTAATACTAAGCCATAGTAATATTACCAATTCACTTAGTCTAAATTCGGCCTTATTGCCTTTCAAGGCCATAAAAGGTAAAACAATTATTACATAATTATGTAGGCACAAACTAGCGATTACTGCACGTTTATTAAAAGGCGAGCTTAATATAATTTTGAACAATACATTAATCTTAATTTACTAGAAGAAATCATATTGAAACCGGCAAGTCATGTATTTAACAATTCTCTTCATTAACTAAGGCTACTAGACGATACGATTACATACGATACAGAGACTTCATTCACACTAATTCATTTCGGTAACTCATTTTAGAACATTTTGTACTAAGTCAAGTGTCTGTAAACTATGCAATCTGTGGTGTTGCGCATGAGCGTAGCTTTTGGCGACAGTTCGTAGGACCAAAACATTTCATAAAAAAAGCCTAATAAAAATTAAATTAAATTCCATTAGCTATGCTCACGCTTTGTCATTTAATTTTATATTCAGTGTTACCAGACCTCAGCGGCTTGCGGTCGCTTGATGGAAGTGACAGTAGTGCGGGAAGATCGGCCACGTGCGCGTGCGCCGGCGCCTAGGGAGGCCGTGCGCGTCAGGGACGCACTGTTGTCGGCACTCGAATAGCCCGAGCTTATGTCCTCCGATGATTTTATGTGACTGTAATGCATGTAAGAATGATTTACCGAACAGGAGATCAGAGGGCAATTTCAGTATTTTTATAATATTGAAATAGATTTTTGTTGAGATGAGATTGCGACTACATTTGAAACCTTTTTAATTAAGGTAATTGGTCTTCTGATAGGCACTGGGAAGTGGACATGATATTATATTTCCTAATCTCAGCTTAAAAGATCCAACAATATGTTGGTTGCAATGGAATTTGAACTTTATTATATGCTCAAGAAACGTAAAGTAAGTTAATCAAAACATGCAGTCAAATTTTTCCCTGTTAAATTTACTTTTTGACCTGACCTCAGTTTGGAATTTAAATATCGCGCTATATGAACGAACCATTGACTCGATAAAAGATCGACCTATTTATAAAAATGCCAATGCCTTTCATAATTATCTTACAAATTGTGTAGTCATAAGGCAGGCCATTGCTAGTTTGCTGTGAGTCTGTCTTTACTTAAGCGCGAAAACTTGCGTACTTTTTGTGCTAAAACATGCTCGTAAAAGTAAAAAAAAATAAGTTTCTTTTTTGTACGTATTGTCATCCCTGCAAGTCTGCGATCCTGCACTCTTTGAAGTTAAGATGAGAGAATCGATCTTCTATAAAAATTTATCCAAGACATACACAGGACCAACCTGAAATCCGGTTCGTCAGTCCTAGGACGAGGTCTAACATCAACATCGACCTCGGGGAAGTACATCGGCGAACGACTATTCGACTCTGAAGCGCTGCGACGGGTGGAGAATCCACTGTGGAAATAAATGAATGATGGAATGATAAATCAGTTATTTAATTTAAAAAAAAGAATCAGTTGTCTGTAAAGTCTAATTGGTTTATTTATTTATTTGAAATAAATACTTTGAGTTTGAGTTTAACATTGCATACTTTTATGAATTGAATTATGACCGATGGAGTGTAAGAGAGAGAGTTGTGCTGATTAGTCATCCTACGAGTAATATACAGTTCTAGATGTTCCATCCAAACCTGGAAACGGTGTATATGTTATTTTACCATTTCTCTATTCTATTTTTTTTTTTGTACAAAAGGCTCGCGTTTGACCACTATCACACCTAATGGTAAGCAATGATGTGGTCGACGATGAAGCACGCTTGCCTAGAACAAGCCTGTTCACTCCGATTTGAAAGACCTCTTTAGATTCGAGTAAATTGCGGTTTGTCACATGTCAACCTGTACCAATTTCAGGCCTTTGTGCGGGATGGGATTCTGTTCGTCAATCGTGAGAAGGTATGTACTCCTTTCAATCCTAGGCCTAGGTTCTGTAAGATAGGGTCTATCTTTTGTGCTTCTTTCTTTTTCCTTACATTATAATCTGGCTTCTTTAGTTAATCAGCTGCCTAGCCTTTTCCCAACTGTGTTGGGGTCGGCTTCTACCGGAAGTAGCTGAATACAAGGAGCGACTGCCTATCTGACCTCCATAACCAAGTAACTGGGCCTTGGTAAGACTGGCTGTCAGATTTTCGGGCCTTTGACGACACGTAACGACTGTCAAAGATGCACAAATGACAGCCTGGACCAACGGCTTAACGTGCTTTCCGAGGCACGGAGGAGTCTCGGTATGTAAGAATGGTCACCCATCCACGGTTTATTTAGTTAATAAGTTTTAAAATATTAAACTAAATGACTATGGGGCCTTGTATCTAATGCTTTAGATATGATATACAACTGAGCTCACCTCTTACCACCTCGCCGTATAAGCCGCGGCTCTGTAAGCACATCGTCGGCTTCATCACTGCCTCTCTCTTCACGTGGCTCGCATTCCGTTAAATCAGACAGGCTGTAACTCTTGCGCAGTTGCTGCACCAACCCGCCTCCACCCTGTGGATTTATTACAATAGATTAAATTTATGTTTAGTAGAAGCAGTGTTCACAATGATAGTTCCATAGATTTTTATTTCCTGGAGATAGACCTCGACATAGAAGAAAAGTGATGACATAAAATACATAAATACAATATTTAAATAATCTTGGTTCGCACTCAGTGCACCTGTGGGAAATTAATAACAATAAAACTCTTCTTTGAAAATATTTTCCTTGCTATGATATTTTGTTTTCTAAGGTCAATTTGTGTGCGATGGCGGCTTTGTGTGTAATGACTTAATGGCTTCTAGCTTTCTATCTATTGCAAAAATATTTTTCTTCTGAATAAAGTGATTTAATACTTACTTGATTAGTCAACACATTGGTCTTCACTAAAAACATAAATAAAAAGTAATACTCACATAGAATCTGCAGTAACGCTTCAGTGACACAAGCTTTGTGAGGCAAAGCGCATGCTGTCATAATGTCTATTAAAGCGATGATATTATACGCTTTACACAAAAATAAACAACAGCAAGGACACTATATTGATTTATTGAGAAATCATCGAACATAAAACTAAATCAGTCACACAACTAAATCTAAATAACACAATACACAACGTTGGTGGTCTCACAACACATGCGTTCTTTACAAATATGTTATGTATAGAGTTAATATACACACAGTTGACAAACCTGTTTCGTCAATAGAAAGAGACGGAAGACTAAGTGGCCCATTACAGGTTGAAAGGAACTAGAAATTCGTGTGGGGCATTTAATCTTCTATCTCTATCTTTTGATTGCATCCTGTATCTTGCCTACTCTATGTATACCACATCTATTTATTTATTAACTAATTATGTCATTACAGACGTCATGCGATGTAAAATAATATTAAATAAACAAATTCTCGATGAGATTGTGCAGGACAGTTTAGGAAGAGTTAAATTTAAGGATAACAAAATATAATAACAATTTAAAAGAAATTCCTGGACGGGTCCCTGACTTGCAATGTACAAAGAAATGCATATGTTTAAGTAATTTAGAATGTGAAAAATAAACTAGAATATTACATAGTTTTTATATAAGGCAAGTTAACAGACATTACAATCGAATAGAATAATGAAAAAAGATAATGCGTCATTAATTTTATTACTGCTTTGGTTTGAGTTGCACTAACTGTTGATGTATTATTTAAATAACAAAAATAAGTAATAAACAGTTGTTTCAAAAAGTATATCGGATTACAAGGAAAGCCTCAAATAATCCATTTTAAGATGAATGCGCAAAGGTAGCCTTGGAAATTCAAATTTTCGTTTTTTTGAACCATGATATTCGAGACCAATAATTCTAACTAGAGATGTACTTATTGATGGTTGTTACATTATGGTTATTATGCAAATACATATTTTTTTGTGGTCGCGAATTATATTTAGATCAAGATATGGCAGCCACCTAACGCTGACCTGAAAATTGCAAGAAAATTTTAATTTCGCGGGTTACTTTTGCAAAAACATCTTAAACAGAATAAACTGCACAAGAGGCGTTTGTCCAGCATAGCCTCGCAGTAAAATTAATCGTTTAAATTGTAAAAAAAATCTATAAGTAGTATTAGACATTTATTATAAGAAGATCACGAAATCTTTTGGTAATAAAGCTCAGACCTACAATATTTATTAAACCACTAGTACAACTATGGATATGATATTTGTATAGTATTTAAAGCGACATTTTCTCCACAAAAAGCTCAATTTTCGACCCAAATGTGTCATTTCCCGAAAAAGTTTGTTCCTACTGTGTCGGATGCGGTAGTGATACATAAATGTCTTACGGCCTAGTGACTAAGCAATTTATATAGTCCAGTTCACTAAACTAATCCAACGTGATAAAATGACGACATTTTGTCGGCCCGACACAGTGCAAACGAACCTCATGTTTATATTAAAACTTGTGAGAAATGAGAACTACGTAGCTGGAACATTTCACGCTTCTACTTTCAGTCAGTGTGAGAATTATAATTTAACAAAAAAAAAAAACTAAGTCATGCCCAATACCGGTGACTGTCAATTTGAAATTTCGCAACATTCTAATCGAACTATAAAATTAATTATTAAATGTGTGACACACTTGATACATTAAAAACAACCGGTCAACCTAATCGTTGTCTAAAATTATCTAAACATCACAGTTGAGCTTCATTCGTACTCGTTACTCAGTCGACCATAATTTCGTTGTTTTCTTTGTCTATGGCCGCTTGGGATCTGGTGCGGCGACCTCGGGACCTGCTGCGAGGTCGTTTTTCTTTTTCTTTGGCAACTTTACGTTTACGAATGACGTTGCCTGGGCTGCGGGCTGATGTGTCATCGGGCTCGTAGTCCGGGTCTTGAGGATCCCCGTCCCCTAGCATATAGTCTTGTTGCTCATCATCACGGTCCAATTCCACTATCTCCACAATCCCGGGCAGCTCTGACCGTTGGTACTCCAAGTCGTCGTAGGTATCATGGTAGCCGTCGGTGACGTCACGCGCCTTGATCGCTTGTTTACCGCGTGCCTCTCTGTCTTGCTCAGGACTCGGCAGATTGAAGTTCTGCGTGAAGCAGCAATGGAAAGGATATTTGGAAAAGATGGGGTGGAAGGGGAGAAATTAAAAAAGCGTGTTAATAAAATTAAAAAAGACGAAATTAAACAAAGCGGCTATGTGGTTTGAACTATTCGATGTGAGAGTTGAGATATTACATGGTCTTAATGTGGACATGCCCGATGACTGGTGGCTACTGGATGGCTAGCTTGCTAAGTGCGATTAGGCCAATTTGGGAAATATAAAAAAAAAACATGTAAAGCTGTGTGCAAATTAGCACTGTGGGTGTAATTAACGTTTTGCTAACTTATTTACATTACTTAACACACTGTAACCAAACATACCACACTGTTGCTTTGGTAAACCTATTTTGTTCTGTGACAACTTTAAGTGGTATGAAAACAACACAAAGTTAAACATCTAATTAACACATGTAACTGTGTATTTTAGTTAAGGGTTAAAGCCCACCGACACCCTTATTTTACTCATTTAAGAACTGTTGAAATTATATAAAGGCGCGTCCCCACTAGGGTCGCGTGGCTCCGTGACGCTAAGCCACGCAACCGAGCCTCTTGAGTGTGCTGTGTACGTGAGCGACCGCGACGCCTGTAGAAATGCCTCGCGAGGCAGGCCGCGCGCCTCGCAATGGGGACGCTGCTTTAAAGTTTCGTTTATCTACAGATCTTATATGAGAGCGTAGTTATAGAACTAAGCATGCCACAATGGTAATTACAGGGTTGTGAAAACTTACTTTTATAGCAGTCTGCATGATAACAGTTGTGGCATAGTTGACGCCTTTGGTGCCCAAATTGAGCACTGTGTGGTAACCCTGGTCTTTGGCCTTCGCTATGTACTCATCTATTTCCTGTAAAATGGAAACATTACAATTTAAGTAAAATGGTAATTGTTTTATAACGATGCTATGAGTCACGCATTTCTTAACGTCTGTGATTTTAAGTACCTACGCAATTAATTACTTGTTCCTCATATATTAATATGTAACAGAGCATTGCGCTTTCGTATCATTTAAAATATGGAAAATATCAACACAGTACAATATTATCTGAAATGTCACAAGCTTCAGCCCGATCATAAAAACACAAAGACATTGAATTGAAACAATGAAAATGAATTAATAACATATTTGTGCCAATCAGTTTGAACGATAAGCTACGAGACGTTTCAATAAGTCATAATTCTTCTTCATAATAACAATCAACTGAAAATTATAATAATATCAAGATGAATGTCCACAATAAACCTTCCAGCAATCAATATAAAAATCCTACTTAACTTGTATTTCATACATGCCCAGCGGTTAGTCCGACTCTACAAGTGACCAGATGACTGGTCACAGGTCAAAGAATCAGCATTGCAATCCTACCTGGCATCGCTGCCAGCCTTTTGATCATTTTTTACACTGACAGCGATGGGGACGAAATTCCTGACGCCAACTGAGCTCTTTTGCTTTTTCCCTTTATATATCATCATCATCATTCTCCTGCCCTTATCCCAATTTATTTGGGTTTTCCCCTTTATATAATTGTTCATAATAAATATAATTTTAGTTGAAGGTTGTATATTGTATTTATGAATTAAGTAATTTTTTTTTTAAAGTAGGTAAGCTTCGATTAGAATAAAGACAATTTCTCAGATCATTGAATTATCAGCGAAACAATAACTTGCAGTGTAATCTGAGCTCATAGAATGTCATCTTATCACCACCGTGTGGGCGTTAAAATTGTCAACGCTACAATAGGATTACATTACACGGATAGGCAGCAAAATCTATTTGTGTACGAACAACATCGTAACTACTGCGAACGCCGTGCGTATTTATTACAGAAACTCATGTTGCCTTACAAGTCTGACAAAACGTCATGTCGTCCTATGGATGATAAATGGATCACAATGTGACAAAACTCATAGCACTCTTGTCTCTAAAAGGAGTGGCGTTTTATTTCATACAGTATTCGATCTCCGTCCATCTTTCCATTATGTTTATGACAATATGACGGTATACTGGAGAGGTTTCTCAAAGGTGGACACTAGGGACTTCCCCCCCTCCCTAACGAGTTGACTGACTTTGGTTGGATATAAATATTTAGAACCAGACTATGACCAGCATTGCCATCATAGTAATCCAGTTTTACAATAAGTGCATGTCGCACTGCGTACTGACATTTCGCAAGCTGAAGCTGTTTCTTCGTGCGAGGGGCAGAGTTTCACTGGAAGGAACAGACCTCGCACGCCATGACATCACCGATGTCTTTGGCCCCCGACGCAAAAAGAGAGAGGGAGGGTATTGTAGCTCCCAAACGGATGACAAGATTGTCGTTTTTTTTTTTGTCACAGATAATTTTCTATCGATAACTTGGAAATGTGATTGCAAAATTAAATATAATTTAAAAGCATCGGACATACAACTCATCATTTCTTTTAAGTACATACATAAAATCACGCCCTTTTCCCATGTCGGCAGGCAGAAACTGCAGCACGCCACCTGCTATGATCCTTTTGCTTTGTTTACGTTCATACATGTGGTCAAAAACACGTAATTTTTTTTATTCAAATAAAAAACACGTCAGTCTGGACAGATGATGCTGCTTTCAAGGGAATTTTCTGGTACACCAAGAAAAAAAAACATTAACAAATAAACAGTTTTCTCACCTGTTCCCTTCTGCAAAGCGCTGGATGCACGAACTTCCTGTACAATATGGAGGAGCCCTTGGTTGCCGGTGACAGCAGCCACAGCACCAACACTATTTTCACCTCGTAGTAGAACGGGAACCATGACAGGAACACGTCCGTGAACGTCTCCGTACACGTGAACAAAGCGAACACTATCCAGTACATCATCCATTTTACCTGGAATTGATAGAGGTGTGTTGTTTTACGATATGAACTAGCTATAAGATGATGTGGCTAGAAAGAGGGTGAATAATGTTTATTTATTGTTTCTCAAAAATGTATACAATTGAACAGTTATCAATATTTGTCAAACTACAAAGCATTCAGTCGGTTATTGCAAAACAGTGTGGCAATGTGAATACTGAGACGATGACTGATGGAGATGTTTCTAACATAGAAATGCTGCGGTAAACCCAAATAATGGGAGGGCTAGCTCGACCAAGTTGATGATTATGTCTGGCTTTCCTATCCCACAACAATCCCTGACATAGCTGACGACGAGTGGAGTTCTCGTCCGTAAGATAATAAGAACATACAAGCCAACGATGACAAGTCTGGGGTTGTACGAAAAATCAATTCATATCAAAACAACATAGGTATACCTGGCTTAATGAGTCTAGAAGGGGCGATAGGGGTGGGACAGTACAACGTACGTAGGCAAGGCGGCGAACCCTAGTCTATTAAATCGGTTTCCTAGGTGATGGAGGGTTAAACTAAGGGACGCTATTTCAATATCGGGCTTTCAGTTGAGTATTTCCGATTAGAAAAACACAGTTATTACATTACTTTGCAGGTGTACTGACTTTTAAATACAGGAAGGTTTAATAAACAAAGAGCGGTAATTACAGTCATGGATGTAAAAATATAAGTGAATGATGATGAGCAAAGTGAGTAGCGAGCACAATAGTCTGAAGTAGGACACAAAGTTATTGGAAAATGTGTAAGTCTTCAGGTAAACTATAAATAGCTCATCATTACTCACTTGGAACTGTGTTTATTTAACTGATTGTTTGCCAATTTTAATACATAAGGAAAATAGTATGTAGAACTCAGTACAAAACTAGAGCAACGAGAATAATATTGCAGTGTAAACAAATAGTAATCACTTACTACGAATCCTTCCAGTTCAACATCACATCGGTAATCAAATACTTATTTTGATCATGACACCCTAGACTAAATTCTGGGTATTGTTTATAAAACAATACAGAAGGATATGTACCTGTTAATGGCGGCTAGTAATTAGTCATAGGAAGCCAGGAACAAGGTAAAGGACACAGTGGGAGCCGAAGCGTTTCAAACACGAGCGAGCGCCCGTAACAAGGCCACCGTTGTACTTTACTGAACCATTTACAGCAAATTACACTTTTTTCCACCACGCCAAATTGTCGCTCTACAAATAGTAATTCGACGTTCGAAAATGACTTGCCTTTTGAAGCTTATAGACAATAGTGTCGTTCAATTGTAGTCTAATAGCTGAAGCGTCACAGAAAATTGAGAACAGATAATGGGTGTGTGTGTGAGAGTATTAAATTGAATGAGTATTAAATTGCACTTACGTATTCCTTTAAGTTCTTCGTCCGGACAGCTTTATATGAAGCATAAGCCGGGTAGAGGGTCCCGAATACCAATCTGCAAAACGGATACACCACCAGATAAGTGATCATCTTTGGTGCGAAGAATCCAGTCGTTAGGGCGAACACGCCAAAGTTCCCAAAGGAGACGCTAGGGATGCATCTACTGAGGGCCAATCCTAGGTTTGTTGCGAATCGATTCCAGACTCGTCCTTTCGGTTGACCGAGAGGAGAGTCATCGTAATCGTCGTAACCCTCGTCGACGTTCGGGTCGTATTTGACGAGTTCTTGGCAGGATTCAAATGTGTCGGTCGCGGTGGCACGAGTGTATTCCGCCTCGAGCTGGTTGACAATGAATCGGACGCTGGACAGTCCGAGGCTCAGCGGCGGCAGGCGAGGGCTGTCGTCACGGTTACCGGTCGCGCGACCCACCGCCATGGATACGGTATCCACGTCATTTGTTTTCTAGCAACGCATGTGTATTCACTGTTTGTGTACTTATCGTTTTATAGTGTCTGTTCGAGTGCACTACACATTAATATTAAAGACGCACGCACTAGATGAATCGCGGAGACTGATTGAATAAAGATCTGTCTCGGCGTGATTGGCGAGCTGTTTGGTACCTTGTAAATCAATACTACCGTGCTCGGTGCACAGCACAGAGTAAATTATACTATGTGCACAGTAAGGCCGCGTGGACTGGTGTTTGGTTGAAAGGTAATAGTCACCGAATGACCGAATGTATACAAAGACGACCTTGAAGTAGTAATTAGGTTCTCAGTTTTATTTGACTGTTGATTCTAAACGTCTAACTAGAAATTAATTGTTTGGGTCAACTAACTTCGTCGGCGAATACAATTGGTTGTATTTTACTTGGTAATCACAATAAGTATCTTGTAATTGGTAAACGGTACAACGCGCGTGGGTGTTTTGCAAGGTTTAGATGTGCCGTGGTCGATAGCAGACTGTTAGATAAATATGACCAATTCGTGATTGAATATGAAAAGTTTGCTTCGCTTGTCGACTATGATCGCTCAAATATTTTTATATTTTGCATCGTGCGGTATACTACTTGCTCACTATCCGGTTGAGTGCACGAATGCGTGAAATTTTAACGAGTTAGTGCTTGCAGAAAGTCGGCACCGAAAGTATTTGTGGTATTATTTTTAATCAATACTGTGGAGTCAGATCGACATTTGAATCGCAGAAAAGGTGTCGTACAAGGCCACATTCAGAGTAATTCACACTATCAAACAGCACAACGGAAGCCAATAATGCACGAGTGGACAATCCACTTGTATAATAAATGGAAGATGGCTAGAAGTCTTCACCAGTTTAATATGAGCCACCCTGACCGTCCAAATGCTGGGACAAGGCTGGGACCGATAAGATATCAAGATTCCTATTATACTGGACGACTTTAAAAAAAAATAAACACAATTGCACCGCTGTTGCACGTTGTATACGTAGATAGATACCTGTGGGTACGTCCAACTTTAGTCTGGAACAATAATCAGTATTGTATTTTATACCATCTCAGACAATGATACGTTTGTTTTAGTTTATTATCATCGTTGTATTGTTTGAACGCCTTGCCTTCGTTAGTTATAAACCGCGGAACGTGATACCCCCAATAGTATAAAATAAGATTAAATATATCCCTATCACTTAGCAGAAAACATAATTCCAGTTTTAGAAAGTAATGGAGTTGATAGCAAGGTTTTTTGATGACTAAAACAGATTAAAACATTTCTTATAAAACTTATTCATGTTTTGACAAAAACGTAATGCAAGTTTCTCAACTTCAGTACGACAATGATCATCCATATGCGAAAACTGTATGATGTCATTCTTCAGAAACTACACCCACCTGAGGGAGACAATAAGCTGCGTTAACCAATAAGGAATCGATCATAAATCATGTAAAATGTTCTCGTAAATTATTCTTGCTATTTTTATTTCTCAATTTTAATAGCTATTATGCTAACAGTATTGATTTCTGCAAATACCTTTGATGAAGCCACACAGAAGTTTTATGTATGGTATATACCGGTAACAACCCTGTACACACACGTGTGTAGTATTTCGAAGTCGGAAATGTACACGGAATGTATCTGTTTCGTATCAGGCGAAGTGGAACACTAAATGTGGATAAAACTAGATCATCATGCGTGCGAAACGAACGTGCACGCACATGGTGCGGTTTCACAACTCCCTAATAACATCCTAAAATAAATAGGCGAGAAACTCGACCCATTTGGGCTAAATCAGTAGTAGCCGTTGCCAAGGCATGTGTACTGAAATACTGTTCGATCATGCCCTTACGTGGGTTCGAGAACAGCAAAAGGCCAACGTGAAGTGCTGTAAAATGTGTAAAAGGCCATATTCGGTGTCATACTTCACTTAGACCTCGTGCCCTAGTGGGCGTAATGGATATTGGAAATACGCGAAGTGGAGAGCGTAATCGTCCCAAATTCGATATCCATCAATCTACGCTCCGCTCCCGTAGGACTACAAAATCGCCTAGAAATGTTCCTGTTTGAGGAAACAGAGGAGCATATAAACTAAGCGAGACTCTGGGAGATGCGTAACCTTTTTATCGCTCTGAAAGTGTGGTATATCAAACTTTAGCATCCCAACTTATCATGGTCCATTCTATGCTAATAGGCAGAAATTTCTGTAATTATTACGTACGAATGAAATGAAATTTGTGTAAACATTTCTAGTAATGCTTCCGACATTAATAGAAATGGTTACACAAATTCAGCTCGTGCGTTAACAAGATGCGTTAAATTCAATCATCTATGAATAGAAATTAACATATTGATTTCCTGAATGTCAAAAAAGTGGAATAAATCCTAAAACTTCGACGTTAGCGTGGGTGTAATAACTTTATTTAGCATTCGACCTTATCGCGGATGCGTTAAGGCCTTATAAATATAGAAGCCTGAATTTTAAATATGTAACCCCTCCACAGGATTTCAAATATTATCTTTCCAGAAATAGGAGTATAAATCCCGAACTTAACTACGTAGTCGTGAAGAAAATGATCGGTTATAAAAATATACGCCACGCATATAGGTCAAGAACCTCTAATACAGTGTGGTGCATCCGAGCATCTCACGCGATGTTAGAAGAAACCTTTGTTCAGTTAAATTTCAGCTTCAGGGTTGGCAGTAAGCCGCAAACGAGTGTAAAATAATGAAAATCCTATTACCGCCGATCGCTTATAATAGCTAGAATAACATCAGCATTTAGTAACCCTACGTTGAGATTGCAAGGCTAGGCTTATAATTCATACTCGTTACTTCATCGTATTGTGCATCGCAGAACAAATTATACCCTTGTGGGTTTTATACGAAAGGTTATCTATTATTATAAACGAATTATGAATCATAAAACCTTTATGTCAAACTTCTTTGTTGTGTTCACTTAGTCAATTTGATTTTTTCAGAACAATGTAAGAAAACAGCTAGAATTTGAATAATAGAGCAACTTTCTTTCAAGAAAAAGTTAAAAACGAAAATGGATCGGATTGTTTTGAATAGGCCTATGGGTGACTTGTCGAAACCGGTTACTAGCTTCCCATATTCAAATCACGTTTGATTGGAATGCATCCTGTTATATCGATAATGAAACAGCTTGATCCTTTCTATACGGACGGGTACGGCTATTGGTGGACTAAATAAGGAGTGTGTGTGCAGCGAATCGTGCGCATCGCTAGCTACGTTCTTCAGGGTCGATGTAACAGTCAGTTGAGCGTGTCCAGTGTGGCTTATGATTAGGCGTATTGAATAACGGGTGTGCTTTTTTGTTTGTTCATAAACCATTTAGTTCTTTGATTCAATTTTTTACAGTAAATAATTGGAACAATTTGTAGAGCTATAATTATGCGCATAAGCAGACCATCTTCCGATCAATCATCATACCTACTTGTTATTTTTGCTTCTTATGCAGTTATTATAAAAGGTTTGCTAGTCTTTATATATATGTTTGACTTGCAGTAAACGAGTCATAAATTGTTTCGGAAATGTGACCCAAATGAACTCACTTTTAATTTTAGATTTTTCCCCATTTCCATTGTAAACAAATACGCAAACCGTCGTTTAGAGCGTTCGTTGTTTAGACAACCAGACGGAGCGTTCAGATCTTTATGCGCATTTCAAATCGCTTTACGTCATCCATGCGATCTCAGTGTAAATACTCTTGTTGTAATGCATTTCATTTCGCATCTTATCAATTTATACTAAACACAAGTTTGCACAAACGGCCCAAGTAGCATGTTAACTTCCTGTGTATTGTAAGAATCGGTCAAGCGTGCCATTGGTTCATTACAATTTTAAATTAAGTAGGTACTTCGGCGTTTGTTGAAAGCACTCCTCTGCCAAAGTTTGGTTATTGCTATACAAATGCCATACAATTTGTATGAATTACTTTTAATAGTCAAATATTTAGCACAAAATATGTACAAACAGCCGAATATGGACTTGTGGTTCGTGGTCTTAAATGGCATTGAAAAATGTATTCAGATCTAAAAATGGTAGGAAACCTGTGTTTGTTTTGGTCCAAATCTGACAGGGCTCACAAAATGTTTATTTTAACTGAATAGTTGGATTATTCTCATAGTAAAGTATTGAGAAAGTTTCCTTCAATAAATCAGTTCTCAAGACAAGTGTGCATCGAACGAATATTATTGTCAGAATTCATTTTATTGGTGAGATCGTGTTAAGTATCGTATATAGTATGTATCTATCGGACTAGCAATTAAGGTACCTACCTAACTATCCAGTTATTCGATATTTAAACCAAAGTGGAGTTCGCTTATTAATATTAGGAATAGGTTCAATTTTATTGACTCGCTGCGTAGTAGTCACAAATTATGCCACAGTTATTTCGGGAGAGTAACCCAGTTATTCACACACTACGCTTCATCTGTCCAGTACCTATGAATGTTAATTTACGTAATTAACTTCACGGTACTGAAGCAGGTTTCTAAATAGGAAAGGGAACATTATCCTGTGGCTGAAGGATTTTGTGCTCTCTTGTGTTACTGTGAGTGTGCAGTATTAGATTTCAAATACGTCGCAAGGCATTCGAAAATAAACACAGGGTACAACTCATTATATATTTATAGGAACTTACATTTAAGTTAGTATAGCATTTACATACCGTTAGTTAAATATAAATCACAACTACATGATTCTCGTAATAAATAGTTATTCTTATGTCAAGTTTCGTACGCGAAGACATTTAAAAATTATACAAAAATATGTCACCAGCAAAACTGGGTAAAGGTACACGTAATTCAGCCGAGGTTGTTCCTAATAAGGCAAGACAAGCGCTCTTAATAAGCACATAACGTGGTGCAGTCAAGGTGTACGACCTCCTGACTGCGCGAACACATTGAGCACACTCGGAACAGACACTATATTAACTCTTCGCAAAGACCGAATGTCGATAAATGAATCACTCTACAGTTAGGTGTCAACGCACTTCACTTGTTGCATAGAACAGCGACGCGGGCGCAAGCCGTGAGCGCCACAGACTAAACCTTCTTCACGCTGCACCAGAGGCGAACGCCCGAGCTTAGCCGAAAATAGCACCCGGCAGTGCACTGGGATACCCTAGTGACGAATTCCGCAACGAAGCTCATCTTTTCTTTGTTTTATGAATCACCACATATTCAGTTACAAAAGTACTTCACTGCCACTCAAATCAGCGTTACTAATATCTTAAAATAACAGAAGAAAAACTGGGCTTTGATAGTTTTGGAACTTGATCCAATAAATACAACTATTCCTCAAGAAAGCTAGTTTACGTCTGAAGGTGAAAATAATGATAAAAAGCGTACACAAGTCTAAAGTGTTGCCAAAATTTAGGACGGCTGGCACTCCCAAAATCAAGATATTTGGATCACTGCCAATATTGAACTATTCTCTTGGCTAGTTTGAACTGTTGAACAATTACAATAATGTATTAAACTGGCGAAAAGAATTAAACTACACAATTTAGCATTTATGACTCAACAAAGACAATTATATTTTTTATGAATTCCAAAGGATAAACCTTATTTTTTATGAGGTTGCAAACATAATGCATCAGATTTTAATGAAACAAGTTAAATTAGGCAACAGAAGGTCTATAGGCTGACTAACAGCTATCGGAAGAAAAAAAAGTTTATTCTATAAAATAAATGTTCAATAAATCAATATAAAACTCCTGATTTTTATCTTTCTTGAAAAAGTCACTATTGTAATGTAAATACAAAAAGTATAATAATGAAAAATTCTTGACTCGGTAGTTAATAAATGTGTATTAATTTACATTTCTAACAGCAGAGAGTAGCTGGTTTCAACCAGCTAGGTTTTAAAGATGTAGGAGAAGGAGAAATTAAATGACATGCAATTTGAGTAAACATTTTAAAAAATATCGAGAAAATGTTTAGATCATTTTGAGTAAGAGGTATGGTTAACACCAAAACTGCCACTATTTTTTGTGCTATTCTAACCTCAGTGCCTTCAACACACATACATTTTAGTGGTAGCATATGGATTTAGGTGTGAAACTTACACCATATTATTATTTTCTATGACCCTTTAACACCTTCAGAATCAGTGATTGGAGTTGAGAGACTTGTATTACATGAATAATTCCCAAGACGCTACAACCTAGGGTACTTTGGCCAATACCTCTGAACATGGGTATTGTTGGTGGACTTAAACGGTGGAACAATGTAACAAGCAGACTGCCCAGATGCCGAGCCAGTTTCTTAGAACCTACAATGTATTTAATAAGTAGGTATTTTATTTCACACTTGATGAAGTTCCAGTTATTAGGCAGACATTTGCAGCTACAAATGAAACTAATGAAAATTGATAAATTTAAGTATGTATTGTGTTAAACTAATCAGATATGAATGTGTCACATTCTTGTTTATAGTTAGGTATAAATATTTAGTGTTGGTTTAATCAATAATTCTAGAATCTAGATTGAAATTGATAAAGTGTGGGTCATACATGGCAGAAGGTCATCTTAGGGCGTGGAAAAAACAGCTACTAATTAACTAACCTATAAAAATAAACACCTCGAATATTTTGATCAAGTTATAATATGGAAGACTACATTGCAGCTGGCATTGAATTAAGATGAATTGTGTCCCTGACTGGTTCTTTCATTCCAGAACCGAGACAATACTACGTAAAAGAACTAGACTAGACGTCGGACCACTTAACAACTGCTGACCGCTCTTACAATAAGGACAAATAGAAGAATAAAATGAATACAAAATACTAGCAATACGGTTGATGACGATTCAATTGGGTAAGAATATCTGGATACAAATTTGTTTAATATAAGTCTGATCAGATACAGCGTTAAATGCCGTTGATTTAGCAGCAAGCGCAAACAGGAAATTATAATTGATATTTTTTTCATTTTTTAACAAAGGAGTCGACAAAAATAATTTTCTTTAAAAAATGTTGCAACTAGCAGAAAGTAAAAAATAGACTTACATGACCAGTCGAGAGATTATCGACGATATCATATTAATAATCACATAAGAAAAATTCACTCAAATAATCACAATACAAAACATAGCAAAACACAACCGCCCGTTGAAAAGTTTAGTACGCCATGATGATAAATTGACAGTTGTTTTGGTCACGTGACCGCACAAATCAATATGGCTTCAAGTGTGGTCCGAAAGATAAAATAAAAAAAATACACATTATTTTACTTCATTATTATTTATGAAGTAAATAAATACATGCAATTCTAATTTATTTTGTAGCATTGGTAACTAACTAACACTTGTCATTTAAAACTAACTTCTCCTAGCGCCATCTATGATGTTTAATTTAAAGTAAATTAAGATTTTAAACTTCGAAACAATTGTTTTATTATATACCTTCATTTGTTTAGTTTTTGTGTATAAAAACTTCATACTTTTACTAAAGTTCATTCAAATTAACATAGGTCTTCTTATCTTTAGTAAAACTATGTAGGTACATGCTTTGGGGCTTTTAAAGCAGGAAAGTGGTTGGTTTTCTTAGTCGTCGTACTGAAGATAACTACAGTTTAACATAAACTTAATATTTATTACACAAACCTACTATTACACGTACTACAACAGTAACTTTCATTTATTTGATGGATTTCCAAAGTTATATGAAACATTGAATTTACCTCCCTCTGTCGGTATTCTTTTGAACTAACACGTAAAATCTACGTCCTTGTAAATTGAGCCTATAATGCGAACAATTTCAGGAGCTTGGTATATCGACGTCGAGTTTAAAACCGTGCGATCGTTTTGCTTTAGCAGGTTCATAACAAGTTTCATCATAACGCTACCAATTGTGAACATTCTGAACAATGTTCTAACTTAGTTCAACGTGGTTGTCTTTCGAATTCGGACGCGTAACATATACGTTCCGCAGAAACGTTTCTTGTGTTTTCCACGTAGTTTCCCTTCGCTCAACGAAGAGTGTGACGTGTAGTGCGTATAACGCTGAGTTTCTTGACGTTTGTGTAGTTTTTATTGTGAATAATGTGATTGTGTAGTTCGTTATGGCTTATAAGTACCGTGAAGATTTAGTTGGCAAACGATTTCTCGCTGTGAGTGGTGTGACAAAAATTAACGTGAATAAAGTTTCCGAATGGGGATGGAAAGCTGGTGTTATCAGAGCAGCATCGCTCAAAGATAATAAGAATAAGGAGCTTCAGGTAAAGCCTAGTGCTTAAAAGTATATAAAGTTAAAATAATCTAAAGTTTAATTCATATTTTTTGCGAATTCGGCATTTCTGTCGGAGAACTAAGTTCGCGATTTTAAACTAACCGGCTCGACGCGCGGTTTTTCGTGCTGTATGTAGGTACCACTCTACTATAGTTAGCTAACTGAGTGTATAGGTACTTCATTGGCTACTTTCCATTGCTTTTCATAGCCAACTTCAGATTTCAGATGTTATCAATGTCGTAAAACCCGAATCAATGCCAAGAAAATTTATTATTTTACTGTGATTGCTGTTTGTTTCTATAATTTTTACACGACCTTCAGAGTTGACAAGTGCATTGATGTATAAAATTAAATACCTACGTATTAAGTAAGTATCTACTTACCGCAGTAGGTAGGTGTTAAATACGCCTAGCTATGTACCTACCTATAGCATGTACATTTCGTCCTACAAGCGCGGAAGGTGTAGGTTGGAGGGGGGGGGGGGGGGCTGGAACAAGAAAGGAGCAAGGGCTCTCGAGCTACGGGCAGTTGGGAAGGGCCTGGGACTAGTAAACCCTGGTATATTGCAGCCCTTATATACCTAGCTACTATGTTTTTACTAGGTGCCTAAACATAATGGCAATATGATTAGGAAGGGCAGGTTCTTTAATAGGTATGTAGGTACCTACTTCATATTAATCAATTTTCCTTTAGAATATTGGCAGGCAAGACCCCTTTAAGTAATACATAATCTTTAATTGGGTACCTATCCTGGTAAGTACTTAGGTACCTACCTAGATGTCTTTTAGTAAAATATCGACTTCATACCTAGTAAGTAGGTATAGGTAGGTACCTAGGTATTTTTTTATTTTTCTAACACATACAGACCAATTATATCAAAGTTAAAAGTTCGTTTTCACTGTACACGGAGACTGTAAGGCACGACAATATTGCGTGTTCACACATACCTACCTGCTCAATACGAAGTAGTAAATAGGTACATTATATAGGTACTTACATGTGTATAGGTACAAGGACCCTAGTTCTAGTTATTGTTAAAAACCGTTAAACAAAGTCATATCTTGGCTACATTAGTGTTTTTCGTAAAAAGCGGTTAAGACAGATCCAATTATTTTTTTACACGTAGGTATTTAATAAAAAATTGAGCCGTCACGTGACGCCTGCCAGATCCTATAAAACATCGAAAAACTATTTTGTATATAAATCAGCATGAAAAGATGTTTTTTTATAGAAAATAAATATGACATAATGAAAAACAAGATGATCAGGTTTTTTTTTAAATAGGTATTATTCTTTATTTATAACAGACGGTCCGACCCGCTTTATACCGCATGAGGTAACTAGTCAAATAAAAAAAAAATATTATGGTTAAGTTTGTGTTACACTTTACCCTTTACCTTTAGCATAAAATTAAGCATAGTAAATAAGTAGATAAATAAAGTAGAATTAGATCACTTCATCTAGTGAAGATGACATTATCTTTTCATTCTTGCTTGATACTTAGAACTCTTGTTTGCATCATTTTATTCGTTTATTCTTGTCTATCGACCCGTTTTAACAACTTGATAGGTAAATCTTCCAAATTTCAGTATCAATTTTTATTCGTTTATTTTATGTAAACCTTCCGGTAAGTATACATTCTAGAAATGATGGTGAATACCGCATCGAAATCAGTTGTACAGTTTAGCAGAAAAACGCGGTCACAGAAACAGACACGTAAAGCGACTATAATTTATTATAATTTTTATAATCATTCTACATTTTTGTCGAGCCTAAACTCTACGGTAAAAAAACGTACAGTAATAAAATGAATAAGTAGATACGTTCAAGAATACCTATACCTACCTAATTAAATGTTCTATAACTAAGCTCTTTTTTGTTATGGATAAGTCTGTGTTGTAATTATTCATATTTATTCAAGGTGATTTACTGAATAGCGGACATAAAACATACATAAGTACCCTGTGTACCTACTACACGTAAGCAATAGGTACATGAAAATGCAGTTTCAAATAACACATTTTCAGTCTCTATGAAACTACGTCAAAACTGATCAACCGTTATTTGTGTACTTCATTAGCACTAAAATTGCAGTTAGGTACAAAATTGTACAAATCTAAATGCACATGGCGCGAGGTTCATCGACCCTGCTCTCACCGCGTTCGATGCACCGTCCGTACGCACCGCTTGGCTGTGTCGACTCGGCCCAATCAGTTTTTGGACGAAGAAAAAAAGTTATTAGACATGGAAAAGTTTTACGGATCTCGGATTTTACGAAGGAATTCCAATTTGGATATAAATTATTCCAATTGACTGGTCCCATGTTCTTCTCGAATCCCTACCCAGATCCTTTCTTCGTGAATATTAAAAGGGATTGTGTTAGCATTGTCTCGTTACATGTGGGAAACCCGAATGGAAAAGTAACATAACAATAAGAGAAAATGAAGCAAATGAGTCTCTTAAATTCTACTTTATTTAATTATGTTCTACATAGTTTTCTTTACACTTGTTTTTTTTTTCTTGACCTAATATGGCCAGCTTTGCTAGAGTTTTATGTTTCATCTATTTGACCACCAGAAGTCTTTGAAAAACTTTATCGTAATAATAAACATGTCAGTTGAATTCAAATCTTTTTAATTGTTTAGGTTTCTAAGGTTTGCTGGACAGTTTGTTTCGCCAATTCCTCTTTCCAGTAAACACTAGGAACTGCTGAAAGGCAGGCGTTTTGAGGAACTGTCCTATTTAGTTTAGACATTTAAAAAGTGCTCTGATGTTCAGCCTATTCTGAATAAACGATTTTTTATTTTGATTGTAGGGTTTTATTAATCAGTAGGTATTCTATTAACTAATTAATATACTTATTAGTTACGTGCGTCATTAAAGTCTCAGTTCCTGGTCTTTATTACTTTTCTGATACATATTATAACGTCTAGCCAAATATTTGCTAACCCAAGAATTGTTGGAATATTACTAAAGTTTCAACTTTGGTTGAGGCAGCATTATCGTAAAAAATAACGACTCTGGCGTAAATTATGAAGCCCGGGCAAAAAAACAAACCTTATTATTAGTAGAAGAAATATGTAGTCCTACGAGAATAGTTTTAATAATAAGAATTTGTAGAACTAAGTTATTACGCAGTTAGGTTTTGCGTTCGTTTTTAATTCTGTTTAAACAACCTAAAAACAAGTTGTTAACCGTGTTCACTGTTCATGTGTGCTCGCTATTTCGTAAAACGTCAGTATGCAGGTGGGGAGCATTTTGCCGCTCATATTCATTGTTAATTTTAAATAACTGCAAAGGTTTATGTAAAACAAACTATGTTACATAACATTTATTTATTTAAAAAATAATTAAGTATAGGCTTATAACATTATTAAGAAAAATTGCCTTTTTAAACTTGTTACTTAAACTAATCATACACAATATGGAAAATTATAACAAAATTATAAATTTTCTACACCTACAAGAAAGGTTTTAGCACAAAACAAAAGTAGGTATGTATAACATCCTTTTTTCTTTGTTGAACATAACATAATTATACTGTACTCGCCTACTTTTTTGAGGGTGAGAATTCTTCAGAGATACACTTTAACATTAAGTTATAGTGACGTCAAAAAAGACAATTTTATTTGGAAATTGACTATCCAAACATTACATTTTACAAACATAAAGCAACATATTTTTAATATAAAAGCATACATGAATACGTGTTAAAGTTGTAAAACATCAATTATTAAATGCATACTTATTCAATAATCCAATAAGTACAAAGGT
This sequence comes from Hyppa rectilinea, assembly GCA_951799385.1. NCBI lineage: Eukaryota > Metazoa > Arthropoda > Insecta > Lepidoptera > Noctuidae > Hyppa > Hyppa rectilinea. The sequence continues at coordinate 6,431,052 of OX637315.1, read as the reverse complement.
TTCAACTTAGCATTAAAAAATTATTACAGAATTTGTACAACTGCGCGGTGATTAACTTTCCACCACGCGGCACCTGATGGTGAAAGCCTTCTCCTCCTACAGCACCCCGTGATCTGATCGAGTCTAATATTTCGGCACCTACTAAAAACTCTACCGTGCAAATATTTAACAAAATGATGATTATTTTTGTCTAGAGCGACAAAATGCTTATAGCGCTCCCATTCTAGGGTTAGTGACACTTAAATTCATTTTAATATCCCGAGCATTGGGAGCAAATTGATTGTGAAAGGATCTTAGAACACACAAAAAATATAAAAAAAACCCTTGACTTAAAGTTCAGTACAGAATGTACATTCTGATTTTGTAATTTTTTTTTCTAGTAACATCCAAATTTATTGTTATCCTATTCTTTCTATGATCACTACCAAAAAACTTAATTGTTAAACAAAATATATACCATATTTACCCAAAGAGCAGCATGTGCGTGATGGAGCCCCTCTAATTATAACACACCTATAAATACCTTGCTCACACGTTGCGTAATCAATCAGTTATTGAAATTGCCAACTTCACACACAACACCTATACGATACGACAATAACTATACGATCTCATTAGTATAGTTAGTTCTTACAATACTTAAATTATCGAATCGATTACTCTTATCAGGGCTATTTGCAACGGACAATGACTTGAGTTTGGAAGAGATAATATCCAGAGACACGATTACTGGCATGTTTCTACAGTATCTGTGTGTTCTCTTGCATGAATAACAGGTATAACACAAAACATTCAAAATCAAGAGACACGACAAAAGCCAAGTTGCTCTGAGATGCGTCCGCACGCCTGCATTACTCGTCTGTTATAAATAGGCGACATATCTTTATACCACTGCATCGCTATTCGCCTGCTCTCCCGCCGAGTGAGAGACGCCAGACCAACTTCACACAGCTATACGCCACATGAAAGATAATTTGTTTAGATTACCTACGCGTTTTGAACACTGGGCGCGAGCACACTGGTGTCTTTTGCTTTTGCGTAGCAAAATTAAACATGAAAACAAAGTACAGTTTCAAATGGTTTTAAAGCAAAACAAACTTGCAACCACACACTCAGTGTAGTTGATATGTCCGTCATGACAGTCTAAGTGATCTATTTCGCCAGCTTCCTGTTCTACTAATTAGCAAGTTATGTCTTACTATACTTAGCTAAACAGCTAAGTCAAATCACTAATTTGCTATTTTGGAACCCTAGGAATATTATTCCCACAATAAAGTTAAAGCAGAAAGAGATATCGATTGAGTCGAGCAAGTTCAAATTATAAGTGAATGTTTGCGTTTTAACCCAAAACAGGCATTTACATAATATACTTACGAATATTTTTATAAGCTTCTACAAAAAACTGGTGTCATAAATATGCTGGGAATAAATAACCCTTTGATGTACGAGATGAAAAGAATATATTTAAGGGCCTTTATTACGAGGGCGTGACTGATGTAATATAAACGTGTATTCCTCAAACAAATTAAACTCTTCTATTGCATCTTAACCAAAAATGCTGTAGCCGGATCCCTGAAACTGCGTCTCAAGATTTTGTATTTATTTTTCTCAATGTTTTTCTGTTGATGAGTTGTATGTAGGTAGGTTCCTTTCATGGACAAATAATCCTGTTTAAACATACTTGTTTTAAACCCGATCAAACGAGTTTAAATATACACGATACTTACATTCTTATAGGTCACACTGGTTTCGATAAAATTGTATGTACACATTGTTTTTCTTTTGTTAATTTTACATGCGCATTATCTTCACTCTGGCTTGATATTGTGTGGCAGTTTGCTGTCATTTCGAGTTATTGACGTGTAGCTTTTATTTTCTATCATCTGTAACGTATCGTTATTTCCAACGAAACTGTATGAGTATATCTGAAACACAAACACAGCCTGTAGTCTTATGGATGGACGTAATGTAACAATTTTAAGTCAAACCTAATGGCAGTGTCTAACCCAATATTTGTTAATTATTAAAGTGATGTCAAACGAATTGAGTCGAACCAGATGTCAATATTAATAGGTCATTTGTTGTTAATTGAACTGTGACCAGAGAGCCGGTTTGTTAATCAATTCTATTTTATTCCTAGTAAACTATTACGTCACCGTCACCTAGGCAACCGCGACAATTGTAGGATGATGGTGTAATGAACGTTCTATGGTTTACTATACAATGACTTTGTCCTGAATTCATCGTAATCTGCTCATTATAATATGTAGTTTTTGTTCGTGTATTATCCGGGCCGGTTTGGTATGTCACAAAAAATATTTATTTTAAATGAGACTAGAGTTCGGTCAGCACTGTCGTCAAGATAGACAGACTAGAGTTCTGTTTCTGTCCCACTCGACAAAATTGCTGACTGCTGTTTAAAGTCAGCCACTTGTTAAATCTAAATCACTTCTTAAAAAAAATCTAAAAGATGTTTGGATTTGGTTAAATAAGTGTATCCTCGGCCTTGGATTTCTTAGTTAAAAGCGTAAACAAAAGATCATGTAATTTATCAGTCTTTGTTCTTAGCGATCATTATAAATGATTGTAGGGATTAGTCACTGGTTAACGGCGACATAGTTTTATTGGACGTACTCGGTATCGTATGTAGAGTAACAATTGTCAAGGCCACCTTTAGAAGGGCAGGAGTCAGGACATCATAGTTCCTGCATCATAGAATATTTTGGAAATTGTCCAAATAAGAATCCCGAACAACTTTTGAAATATTTCCAGTTTGCAGGTGACGAAATCATTTATCACTTCAGGTGACATTATGTCGGGGAAAATTTGTTGGTATCGTGAAACCCGATCTTTCGCGACTTTGGCGTCCCTGAAATAGCATCTACAGTAGCTACTCTTGCGTGCTCATAGAAATTGACTGTTGACGTGCTGAGTCAGGATTCAGTTGACCTCCATAAATGTTTTATTGATCTAACTCGGGTTCATTAGCGATTTGGCGCACCGTCATTTTTATAATGGTCATACTTGATGTGTAGCTGGTCTTCAGAGAATAGAAACGTTGGGAGTCTAGTAGGTGCCTACAAAGAATACGGTATGAATTGACTCGTATTCAGGTTATATTCAAGTAGTCCTTTACATATAGTTTTACCTCGATGATATTGTTTTGTTATGGCAATTTTACTTATGTATGCAGTTATCTTCAAAGTCTATCTTTACACAGTTTATGTTCAAAGTTTTTAACTGTTCTGTATTTGAAAAGAAATCAATGCAATATATGTAATGTCCCCTTTACTTAATTGAAATTAAACCCTTTACAATAAAAGTTGTCATGGTATGGGCATGTTTTGCGAAGGAAAGAGGAAATGTTGTCAGGAAAGTTTTGTGTACGAATGTGAAAGAAAAGATGGATGGATTGTGTGAAAGATGATATGGCTAGAAAGGGAATGACTGCTGAGATAACGACTAATAGAGAAGTATGGAATAAAAAGACATGTTCCACCGACCCTAAACAAATTGGGATAAAGGCAGGAGAGTGCTGACAATAAAAGTTAACAAGCCTTTTAAAGTTTAATAGTTTTGTAATCAAAACACAATCATGGAAGCGGAAGATGGTAAAAAGTTCAGCTGTAAAATATCCATTAGAGGTCGACCTTCGCAACACTTGGAACTGGGAAATAGTCTGGCGTTTACGAGTACATTCTAAAAACAAAACTTGCAATTGCAAACGAAATTGGCGGTTGCGTACAATATGTTTACAAAACATGACAGGTATGTCTTACTAAATCCACGAAAACATAGGAGTAAGAATATCAACGATCGGCATAAAACAAAAAGTTACTGTGGAAGTTATTTGGAGCCCATGTTACTACCGGTCGTTGACATTAAGAAAGTTGTAAAAGCAATAGAGTGAAGTATAACAAGTTATCTAAATCGTAATAACAACCAATATGTACGAGACGAAGAGTGCAAGTTCAACAAACTCTCTGAGAGAGTTTCGCAATGCGTTCCAAATTCAGAATAGAGGTGGTACCTATGATCCAATCAACATTATCATCCAGCTGATATCAAACGAGTTGTGCAAGTGGCAGCACAAAGATCGCGAGGGCGAGGGCGGGAAGTAGGTCACAGAAGTGAGGGGGGAGCCCTTAGGCCACTTATCAAGCGAGCGACCGGGGCCGCGGCTAGCGGGGAAAGCGAGTTTGTCTCTTGAAATTTTTGTTGGTAGATATCTGGCACTGTTGTGCTCGTTGGCTCGAGTTTAATGCTTCTCCACAGATGAGATAATTATATTTTACCTCTATTCGTAATGAGGAAGGCTGTGCCCTTCCTAAAGCGTATTAAAACTTTGTCAGTGCCAGTACAAGGTAATTCATTTCAGTGTAACTTCTAAATCAACTCTTTTAGGAGCTGTTAGATGAATTAACTACTAACTGAACCACCTTTTGTTTGTATCAATTTGTAAATAAGTGATGATAACTTTCTAAATATTTTGAAATAACTGTCCACTGGCTAGATAGAGGTGAAATCACTCGTATTCACGCGTGAGTCGCTTTCCATCTGCCCTGATACCAGTTTGAGTGGGTTTGACAAAGTGGAGGCAGCCTGCAAACTAGTTAGGTAGTTATCTACCACACTTCATGTTTGCCCTCTAAAGATAAAGTGGTTGAAAGAAGTCCTGAGATTGCATCTGTAGGGAAAGGAGGTAAACGTTTTGAGTGCTTAACGAATGAACTTGCTGCAGAGAAAGCTTGATAGACGACGCTGGTGGGCAGGAAGTAATAAGTACCTACGTGTTTAGCATTCAAAAGGGCTCTTACCTGAAATGTATTCAGAATTTCACTAACAAAAGCAGCTAATATGGAAATAACAAACTCATCTTCTATGTTTGTGAAACTTGAAGTAGTTAATAGTGCCTAGTTTTTGTTCGATGATTAACGTCCAAATAAGGTTTAGCTATTGTAACCTCGCAAAGCCCTTCGCGGCGTACAACCTGTGAGGCCCCCGATTCTCAGTGCCATCGACAAAAATAATACTTATAATGTTCGTCTGTTTGTGTTTACTCTATCTCTATGTTGACGTCGATAAACGATTGAATTGGTTGCTAATCAAAACTGATTTTGCTATCTTATGAACGTATATTAGGTATATGCAAACAAAAATCAGAAGGATCAACTTTTTTGGAATCATTCTCGTCATACCAATCTTCTCACCAGGTAAACCTACAAACTTGTTAATTTAGTGAGTTTTCAAGCAAGCCTTTCGTAATTTAGGCAGTAATCGTAAGTCCATATGAACCACATTTACTAGTGTCTGTAAAACAAGTGTTTCCTGTTTGTTTATGTAAGCAATTGTCGATGCAAGTTGCAATGAACAAAGACACATAATAAATACTTCATTCGAGTCAGTTTCTTTGTTGCTGAATAAAATGTTATTGTTCTCTGAGCGAGACGTTGTTTTCTTTAAATACGTAGCTCAATTGTTATTTTCTTGTTCGAACCGTTCAGAATTGGATCTACAAACCAAGGTTGGTTACTGTTTTGTTTTAATCATTTATAACGTTTAGGAGAGTCTGTATTTGCTCTGAATTCTCATATGTAGATTCTTACCCTCTGAGTAATTATTATTTTGAGAATCGTGTTATATTTTCAGAGATATATAATTCAAAACAGTTTAGAGATCTAGTTTGTCATAAGGCTTGCTAAATTACCTTTATAATGAGAGATAGAAACCTTGTTTACTAGGTCGCGATAGGCTAGAAGTAGCTAGTCTACAATACATGCGTATGTAAAGAAACGAAAGGTGCAAATGAGATATATACATTCAGTCAAAGTGAAGAAAATAGTGACTGAAAATCCCCATTCAACTCTGAGAGAGATAGCCGCCGAACTTTCTGTATCTCACGAGTCGATCCGTACCATTTTAACTAATCATTTGGGTATGAAACATGTTGCTGCTCGGCTAGTCCCAAAAGATCTGAATTTTCTCCAAAAACTCAATCGCATGAAAGTCGCTGAGGACATGCTAGAACGAGTCAGTTCGGACCCAACATTCATGAAACGCATTGTTACTGGTGACGAGACGTGGGTTTACGAGTTTGACATGCAAACTAGTCAACTAGCTTCGGAGTGGCGCCTTCCAACTGAACCGAAACCGAAAAAGGAGAATTCGCGGCGAGAACTGAACTCAATTCCGGAAGCAGCGTTTAAAAAATGTTTTGATGAATGGATTATTCGTTGGCGCAAGTGTATCGTTTCTAAAGGAGCATACTTTGAAGGTGATAAAATAAATTTGGATGAATAACAGACATTTTGTGTATTATTGATCTTTTCCCGGTACTTTCTTGACAGAGTAGTATATCTAACACATTCATTTTGACGCCGTTGGAATCCACTGCACGGGAAGATTGGAAATAGCTGGCCGCCCAAACTGCACGACCTGAATTCTCAAGGCATCTTCACTTTTACATAAATTATAACTCAATTCTCAAAATAAATGTTTCATGACAACTGCGAAAAGCAGTAAAAGTACAGTAAGTGAAAATATTGCATTTACAATTATGAATAGAACATTACATGGATTTATAAAAGATGTATTGATGATTCTATAGTTTACTTTAAAATATTTAAATGATCTTTGACCCAGAATTATTTATGAACAATAAAATCTTATTAACCTGTTACGTAAGTACTTGAACACGTTGATTAATAGATATTATCATTAATAGCTGCCTAGCCGCTTCCCAACTATGTTGAGGTCGGCTTCCAGTCCAACCGAATGCAAATAAAATTCATGAAAAAATATTGACTCTGTTCATATCGAATTCATTGGCTAGATTCCGAATACATAGCTGAAATGACAAATCAGAGATCGCCTAAGTCACATGAAACCAAATCCTTTTCTCGCAAAGTCCAAGCTACAAACCTTTAATAATAAGGGACCTCCAGTCGCATCGATCGGTACCGTTATTTTATATTCTGCAGAACAAAGCCGAGGACACATAGCCGTCGGTCACGCACAATGGTTCTTCCGTCCGTGTGTTACTTGCCCTGCATTCATAGCAACCACTCTTACATAACAAGTATCAAAATATGAGAAGTAATGATCTGTGATTTTAATTATGTTCAATGAGCCAAGTGTAATAATGATTCTATATGTTGTGCCGTGTTCCAATGGAATAATCATGTTGCTAATGTGTATTGGGCGCTCCATGTTGATGGGACTCTGTAATGGGATGCTGTTTTTAAAATGTGCAATAAAATGCTAATGACTGTTTTTACTTCTTTAACATCAAGTGCTTGATGCAAGACTTATTGCAAGTTGCAAGACAGCTACGACACAGGTATTTATGAACTTAAAATTGATATTCGTTAAACAACACTTCGTGAATGGTCAACGAATTAAATTGAATCACAAATCAGTCGATAGCACAACTCACAAACTATAGTTAAATGCAATGGAATCTGTCGAGGCAAACCAGGAAGCATCGGTGGGCACGCGACGCGATCTAACGGAGCGTGACACGAGAAATTAACTGTTATTTATACCAACAACGATGGCCCCGTTGAAATAACCTGTTACAACACCGACGAAAGTATTTCGGCATCGATTTCGGATTATAACGACAAGTCTAATGTCCGCATTTCAGTTAACCAACTGGACAGAATCTGCCGAAAGTGGTTACTTCACTTCTGGTCAGCGTAATGCACCAATTATCTTCTAATCTATGATTTATTTTGTGCCGCTGCATTTCTGTTTCATTTATTTGTACAAAGTCTTCGTTATCTACTTTATTATCTTTCTCGTTCGATCTTGTATTACTTTGTTATGTAGTACCATGACCAGCCATGACCGTCGGCCTTGGTTGGTGAGTGGTTCAGTCTGAAGGTTTTTCAAAGGTTTCTGCTGATGATTTTGCAACGTCAACGTCTGCACACTAGTGGTGGGATAGATTTTTAGATTGTCTTGGTTTGAAATGCAATTTGCGTCAGCTAGAGCCCATCAAAATGACTGCTATTTATATTGGCAGACAAGTATACATTATTTGTCTTAATTAAAATGATGAATCACTAATATGATTGCTCGCAATCGTGCACTATAAAATAATTAGATACGATCATAATTATTTATGCAATTTTTTCTACACCACAACATAAATTGCTCAGTCAGTCAACTGGAATAAATCTCATGATTCTTATTGCAGCTATTCCTGTGTTGCTTGTGGTTTCTTCCTCGAACAGGTCTTAGTAAGAAAGCATAGCAATTAAATCATAGTGCGGTCATCTAGTCATCTGCCCATATCGTAATAAATGCAGCATTATTCTTCTAGGATCGTTTGTTGTCTGACATCGAACATACATATAATTCCACTTTGAAGGTTGTGGCAGTTTTATTCAGGACACCGATAGCCATCAGTAAACATTTACGGTCAGTTATGTAACCCAAAATAATGTTTAAAAATAACTCGCTATAAGGAGTCTGAACTCGTTAATGCTGAGGGCGCCGGGCGTTCGGAGTGTTAGGACCAACGGAGGGCCGACACCGCCTGTAGCTGACGATCGTAATTATTACGTAACAGTCCAGCACAGTCATAATGAAACCTCTGGACTAATTAAATTTACTGAATAAGCTACGCAGACATCTGTTAGTACATGAGTCTCTGTAGGAACGCGATGATCTGTTATTATGATGTATATCGATCTCACGAATCGTGTTGGGACTGATTATATAATGGTTTAGTAATGGCTGTAACTTTATGGAAGAAGGTTAAGCTCCATTGTGATTCACAGTCGCATCATTGAGGCCAAAGTGAACGTAAACAATGAAAATTGATTAAAAATGTAAGCAAATGGCAAGAAACAATGCTTTATTTAGGGTTACTTATGCTAACAATCACAAGATGGTCTCATGCACTCTTTTCCTTACTTTAGTAAACAATAATACAATTGTTATCGATTGTTCAGTGGTTGACATTGAAATTAATTGCGCTTTATGCTGACCTGCCTTTCAGGACAGAATAGCTGAGGACAGAATAGCCACCCAGTTTCTGCACAAAGTTAAAGTTTCTGGCGAAAAAGACATCTGCAATCACTGTTCATTTCCCTAAGGTTGTATGACAGTCCAGTGTCATTCAACATTATGATATGCGACATATAATATATTATGTTTGCAACTGATATGATGATCGAGTCTCAAGTGTTTACGCAGCTTCTTCCTACACAACGCTGACTGATGTCATCAAACAATAAAGATCTTAACCACAGACCATCTTTGTAGAACTAAAGTTTGCATCATTACGAAGAAAGAACTCCCTGTCTTGCTAATGTATTGGGCTTACAAGAGAAGCGTTGAAGACAAAAGAGCACCATTTTCTGGTACATTAAGCAATGAAAATAAAATTTACTTAGCCTTTGTGTATATTATCTTGAAGGCTACTCTGCTAATACTTACAAAAGTTTCAGTTCTCTCTCTACAAAGTACAAATCATTATCATTTTGTTACGACAATGCAATTAAGATAATGTGCACATAACTATGCAACTGTTTGTTGTGTTTATGTCTTTATTGTTTGTCTCTGTTTCTGATAACAACTACTGAGGTTTTATCACGCCAGCTTCTATAAATAATGTGATACGTGCTAAGTACCTACTAGGTATGAATGTCAATCAAGTAAACAGATCAACTGGCGTTGTTTTGTACTTTGATATTGAATATCTGAATACATTACTTGGACATACACATAATGCATATTAAACACAAAGCAAAGTAACCATCTTCTCTTTTATCTATCGGATAGCTTTTTCTAAACTTCTAGGTCCTGTCCAGATCTGCTAAAAGGATTGCTGTCATAGGTTGTAAATATCAGATGTGGTCATATGCGGCATTTTAAATAGTGCTTGGATTTCACGGCACTTCTTCTTTACTGCTCATTCGCTCGATCCCTTTGTTGTATGAATACCAGAACGGGGTTTCTTTCCATCAATTCCTACCGACTGTAAAATTAGTATTTTAAATGAAAACAGTCTACGAAACTATGAAAATACTGTGTTACTAGCCTACGCCTTTCAATTTACTCAATATCTCCTACTCCATTATTTATACCGCTTTGTTAACAAACAACAGACCAAAGAGCTTTTAAATGAATTTATATCAGTATTTAAACTAATTGCTCTTTAAACACCTAAATTTTATCTATGGTAGAATCAATGGATAACCAGATAATCGTTATTTACCTGCAATCTTGATCCGGGGCCGATAAATCGGAGTTTAGTTGTGCAATAGGACACAATGTTGCTTGACAGCCGGGGTCAGTCCACTAAACCGGTCTCCAAGTCGTGAGGTACTTCGTTCTTACCCTGCCGGTAAACACTGGCCACTTTTGCAACACAAATTACTTATAAGTAATTCGATTACAGAGAAACAATGAAATTATCTCAAAGAATTTAGTTGCACGGTAAGTATATAATTATTGGAAGCGTCGAGAAGAAAATTCTATAGAAGCCTGGATTCGTCGGAACTTAATTTCGTTCATTCAGTACGACTAATGGCCTCCTAAAGTTAGTTTCGTTGGTTTTGACACAAAACTAGTTTCACGCGTATTTTTAGTTTATTAGTGTTTTGTTTAAATTTATATTTTTCTGATGCTTTGCTACCGTAAGTAATTGCGTTTCAGAAAACTTCTATATTAAACCAAAGACAAAGGTAAATTGGTAAAGCTGCCGTACCAATATTTTTAAGGCTTAAAAGCATAAATAAAGTGGAGCACAGGCACTTAGCATTCTAAATAGTGTTTTTAATATTGATCTCTGTAAGGTCATCACCCTTTCAAAGACCCGGCGACCAGTTTCAGAGGGTACAATGATCCGTAAAAGCAAAAACCCTTTAGAAAATTTAAATCATGTTTGTAATTTCTGACCGCAATACCAATTTGCTGTTAGAATTTCCAATAAAGTTAAATTAAACGTGTTTCCTTTGGCCATAACAGCTATAATTAAAGATGTAAGTAGGTGTGACCTGAATAGCCAGTATTATTTGTTTATGATATAAGCAAAATATATCAATGTCACATCGTGCTTAATAATCGAGTCTGATGATGTATTTTGCATAATATTAAGCAATAATGCAAGAATATCAGACAACGACTTTCTTTATTCGATTTTAATAGCGTTTTCATTTGTGGTTCAGTGACTATTAATAATAATAATAAACATTATTGCTGAAAGATAACAAAAGGTTTAACATTGGCCCTAAACTAGGCAAGCCTGTACCTTGGGCACCAATTTTGGAGGGATTACCATTTATAATTATGTCAAGAAACATGTTTATTAACTGTACCTACATTAAATGCTTGAGTTTTGACATATACAAAAAGAGAAAAAACTGCTGCAATAGTTTTTGTTAAAGCACCAGTATTGTATGACATAAGAAGCTCTTCGCCCACTTGCAGACGCTACTCAACCAAAGCAAATTGTTCACCGTTGATTACAGCGATCAGTAAACGCTTCTGAAGCAATTTGTGTCTTACTCGTGTAGCCGTAACTTTACATTAAGTAGATGTATTTTTATAACAGGTTTTCTCAACCTGTTATTTACTTTAAATAATATCTAGTGAGTTAATGAGCTATCGGACCCAAGGCGTAGCGATGGCGACATAACTCTTCTGTTGATGAAGACAAACTTAATCATCCAAGTAATTTTGTGGATTAAAACGCCAATGTATGATATAACTGAGCTAAGTTACATAATAATAGTAATCCATCCGAATCAGAAACCATTAACAATGATGATATCCAAAGTTTCATCGACTAAAAATCGTACAAATGTAGGTCAAGGGTCCACACATTGAAAGGAGGAAAATTCTTAATGGCGAAGGCAATGTTGTCGATGTACAATTTACGGCAGTGGAAAAAAACACATTATACAAAGCTGACATAAAGATTAATAATTGAATCGATGGTACTGATGAAGGACCATAATTAGTTTTGTTCTTTACTTATTTAAAAGTCATCAAGGATTCTACAACACTATGCGGGCTACGCCGCATGTTATAGATAGAACAAGTTACTAAATCGTTGCTAACTTAAGATTTCACCAGGAACAAGTACAAAAGCAATTTCTATTGTGTGTTCTTAGAATACACCTCTCTGATATGAAAACGAAAGTGCAGTCTGAGTTCTGTCGTTGATTCAAACGAAATCAATTTTCCGGATTAACTCACTTTAATTGCTATTTAACTTTCCCAGAGTTTTGAGCCCTCCACAGCATTTTTAGAAAAAAATGTTGTAATTAAGCTTTCATGAATTGGGCCATGTCATTCATTTCAATCTTTTGCTAGTGAAATATGATCGATCCAACACTCTTCCCTACATAATATCATCTAAGATCCAGGTCCTGATGTCAAGGTTTTATAAGAAATTACCCAGTACCAACGATTGCTGCTGTATTTTGCCCACGTTGGAGTTGATCTGAATATTCCAGTGATTCCATGTATCTATCCATGAAGATATCTTCTTCATTTCTATAGCCTCCATCATTCCAGTTTTTGTAGCATATAGAATTATAGACCTAGGTTTTTTACTATTTGTTCAGTAGTTATTACGTTTCGTTTGACACCGTCGTGAGATCTATCTTTTTTTGTACAACGCAATAAGCCACCAAGCCATTTCGGTTGACTGCATTCGCTAGTTACGCAACCACTAGTTAGTGTACTTCGAGTCTTCGATACTTAACTAAATTCTTGGAAAAATCTCTAGTAAACCTTATCGGTGTTTAGCTTTCTTTATAAGTAAGAGGCATCTGTTGTTTCTTGTCCCTATTCGATTTTATTACCCAGATTTATATCTCCACTTAAGATCAGGTATTTTTTTATTTATTTTGGGTAGACTCGTCTTCTTTTACATTTTGTTCATTTTTGTTTTAACAGTTTGGGTAGGAACAATTTTGTTCATCAGGAAAAGACGTAACCAAAACATTTTTTAGGACTTCGTGTAGGTGTATTTAGACACAATTGTTTTGGGATTGTTGTTATAACCTTGGGAATTGAAGAAAAACACTAAAACAGGTGCTTTTATTTTATCGTCTAATCTATGGACTAAAACAGACAACATTTTCAAAGAGAATACAGAAACATTAAACCTCTTTCTAATCTCTTTACATAATTTCTCCTTACATTTTATACTTTGATTTTTATTATTAGAATTACCTTAAACAACACCAGTAAGCTTCAAATATTTATCTCATATGTACCTAATCTTTTAACAAAATCAATGCACGCTTGTGTCAATGTCAATAATATCTTCATTTTTATCTTTTCCAAAGACAACAAGTATTTTTATCTGACCCGATTCTAGCATTCAGTTTAAACTAGCACCCACATCACTGTGATATTTTTATGAAACACTCATTATCGTAATTTTCATGATATTAACTTCTCATACTGGTCCGAGGCAGCAACCTTGCAGTACTCTTGCAACATTCTTCGGTCGTTCACCTGTCGAGAAGTGGACCTTGTTTTTAGTTTGACACTTTCGTATGATTTGTTGTTAAACACTAAAGATAGATAAGTGTAAAAAGTGACGCAAGTAAATTCCACGCCGTTTGCTTGTCGTGTCGAGGTAAACAACGTCCAATGTGACATGTACCGAACGAAATCCCGTTTTAGGATCCCCGCTAAGTAATGTTTTCATATCATTGCAGTGTATTGGTGGATTGTCTGGAGCAGTTGTTAATTTTAATAAATTCAATATCTTGACGCCAATCATTAATGTCAATTACTAACTTGATCTTTTGTTTCGAAAAGCAAGTGGCTCATTCAATTTTTCTGTTCCTATTCATTTTCAACAGGCTCTATTCTGAATAAAGTGAGACGAAATAGCATGCAGACGATAAAACATATTTTAGCATAAACACAGAACTATCAGAAAAACTGTTTTTCTCTTCTTTCATATTTAAAATTCCCAATTCGTGATGCTCTGTATGACTAGTCACGTCAAAGATCCGTGGGCAAGGAAGACAAGATATTTTAACGAAACGAAAATTCAGCTTTACGTGCTGATTAATATTGCATGGTTATGAAGTATTTTTGCTGAAATGGGTACTGAATCAACTAACTTTGTTATGTCAATTCAACCAACAGAAAAAACATCATCGAAAAAACTTGTTTGTAGATCAACAATACTGTGTCCTCCATTACTGAAAGATCAATTTGTGTGAAAGAGAAGACATTACCAGCTGAGTACTGACACCCTCCGAGTATGAGGGCAAAGAACGATTACATGCAACCCCATTTTAAACCTACGGTGGCAAATGAGCGGCTTTCAGAACTGGGTCACAGCGTGAAGGGACGAAATTGGGACGAACCCTTGGGGAGAGATGAGGGCTGGCTGGTTAGTTACTGCTTTCCTACGTCGCTATTTGAAATTGTATTGACTTTAAATTTCATTTTGATGCCATTCGGCTTTCAGGGGATTTGCCTAATGATATTGCTCGTGTGCGCTTTTGGAATACAAAAAAAGATGATTCATGACATCGATGTGTCTTTTTAACGACCGTCTCTGTTAGCTATTACTTAGGTCAATGTGGACTTACTACTTAGGAATGTTAGATGTGTCTTTAGATTGCTGCACGTATTAATTTCAATGGAATCGCAATATCAGTACCTCCATCCCTCCCCTATCGTACTGGAATTAATTAATCTAAAGCTTGGGTTTGTTTGCCTCAATTGCCTGTCATAGTATCAAGTTTGTTAAACTTGCATCTCGAACTCGTGACCTGCGACGACATCAATAATAAATACTATAGCTATACAAATAACACTGCGTAAGTGTGTACAAGAGTTTAATCAATTCACTAAGAACATAATTTCTTGGGCCGTCTCGCTAAAATTGGTATAAAACACATTAGTGTCAAATATATATTTTTTTAAACCAGCATGAATGCTGTTATTTACGAATATTAATGCTGGTTTGGATACTTATAATGCTAGCAAATATTAATTGTTTAAAGGATTACTATTTCATTTGATGATAGATAATGGATAGTTGCTAAAGAAGATTTAAATTTAACAGAACACGGGCATAATATTAAAGTTGCGACTTCAATCAGTGTAAGTGTTAAGTCGTTATTTTACAATGTTTGAAAATCTTATAACGATAGTAAATAACAAGAGAAATTATTGTTTTAAGGTAGTCAAGAGAATGAAAGGGTTTTTATTGACGTAGGACTTTTAGGTATTGAAGAGGAGTAGAGAAATTCTTTTGAATATGGATGTTGTTACCATTAAGAGTCTCAAGCACGTTATCGTAGGAAAACTGGAGGAGAGACATGAATGTTACATTCAACTTCCTATGTTTTTCTAATTTAATTAGTATGCGATGAAGAATAGTAAGTATTCTATTACATTTTTTTGTAGAATCACTACAGGTTTGTAGTAAAAAGTCAGCTCACGTCTTAAAATTTGAGGCCAGTAGCTATAGTGTAGTGTCGCAACAATGGCATTTCGTAACAACTAATTTTATTTCATCGAATACGTGACATGCATTCGATAGATACTTTATTTATAGTACATTTTATTATTTATTGAAGATAATGCGGTGGACGTTGGGTAAGCTTGCAAAATTGAATGGAATATTGCATGTTTATTGTGGTTTGTGAGGTACTTGGCGTCAATTCAAATGATTGAATAGTGATAGTGCTTACATTAATAAGATTTCTATTTATAGTTAAGCTTTCAATTCCTTATTGTGATCAGTGTTACTTTAGCTAATTTTGTATTCCTAATCTCCAAATTACCAACTCTTTTGGTGATCTGGAATCTTTACGTATTTGATTGGACCGAATACAGTACCTAGAGTCATTACGAAATGCGTTGTGAAGTGCAAAACACTACACATTCTTTATCTCAAATTCTCAATTCGTTCCAAATTGGGTTCGCATAAAAGACCGATTGTAACTATTCGATGTTGTTTTACTAGCAAATTGAATTGCAAATACGGTACGATAATGTATAGTAAAATAGCGGAATGCGTCGTGGTTGTGTTAATTCTGTATAATTCATAAGTTTGTACGTTAAAGGAAAGCGGTTGCGTATTCCGATCATTTTTAATGCTTACAGTTGTTGATGAATTATTTATTCACGATGCGCGGCTTGACGTAACTCCTGCAAATAATACCTATAAAGATGTAAGGTTTTAATCAGTTTAATTGTAAATAGGAGTGCTGCATTGTACTACACTGGATGAAAGAAACGGCGAGTTCATGAAATACTGTTTGTATATGTGGCGTAAAGTAAACTCAGAATTCGTTTAGATTTTTCTACGCTATTTTTGTGAGATAGTGCATTACTCGTACTTTCTGGAAAGCCAATATCACTGACCTCTGTTTCTTGAAATACGTTTTCGATTGCTAGTATCATTTCTGCAATTGCATCTGTATCAACTGTCATGTTCTTATCTCCAATTCACAATTCAGCTTCTCCAGCATACAAAAGCTATACCTATACTCTCTTTTTTGTTCTTGAAAGAAGATATTTTAATAAGGGGCGTGTTACCACTGCTTCCACTCGAGGTTGCATGAGAAAATAACGTGACGTGGCAGTTGAAATAGCAATGGTAAACAGATTGCTAAATATGTAAATTTAGACTGATCAGGAATACATATTTTAGCTAATGCATATTTTTACATATTTCCCAGAGCGGAAAAATTGATCTCAATGTTGTGGTTAAATATGCATTTACATTTTTCCGAAAAAAAAACCTTAGCTACAACAAGTTTGTGTCCGTCATTTTTCTTTTTCTCTTTAACTATGGAGGGTAGAAGTAATGAGGACCGTCTTGTATGGGGGATTAGTCGAAAAAGTGTCCACTTGTAAACAGCAAATTATTGTTCGAACTCTCACCGAAATAGCGCTAGTGTAGCAAGTGGAAATGATATGAACTTAGCAGTTATAATCAGAGTGAAGTGTGCTGGGTTGAAAAATATAATATTTCTCTTGACTTCTGTAATTAAGAAATATGCAGTATTTAAAATCTCAACTACTTACGTAGTCAACTGTAATTTAGTAAACAATAACCTATGCAACTAACGAAAATAACGTGCATAGTGATTTGTTTTTTATTAAATTTTGTTGATACATCTTTGTTATTGTAACGACTTTATTGTTGTTAATATAAAAAGAAAACATATAGAAGCAATGGGAAAACTTTGTTCAGTGAAGTACTCTAATAATTTGTGGCGCTCTATTTAAAATTCTTCCACTTGCTACTGTAGCGCCACCTTAATTTGCTCCCTTTCAACGGACCCTTTTTAATACACTGAGATGGTCCTCCTTACTTCTACCCTCCATATCTTTAACTCTTTCAGCTGTTGGCAGTTAGAGTATCCAAGCGTTATTTCCAATATCATATAAAACATAGCAAATATCTTTACACGACCATACAACTGAAAGTCCCATAACTCGTATTTATCGATCGTCGTCGCCAGCAGCCGTCGAGACTTCAACCCGTTCTACGTCTAATTCACCGCGAATGAAAAATTAACGCCTTTTTCAAGGAACGGGACTTTTTGTGTCTCAATCTTTCTAATTGCTATGCTGGTCCCGTCTCGCCAATCTACGGCAATGCCACGAGTGCTTGTTTTTAATAGTCGGTAGACCGCTTAATTTGCCGCGAAATAACTCCGTACTTGTGTGTCTGGTAAAATTCTACGGTTGATCTATTGGTAATTTAAATATTTTCGGAACGTACATTTCATGGTGTCTGTTCTTTTTGTAGAAAGTTTCTGTTTAGATTTGATTGGTTGAGAAATATTATTAAATAAGTTACTTTGGACTTGGAACTAGTTGGGCCAGAACTTACTTTAATATCCTTATGTTTAATTTAGTTCTGCTTTTGTTGGGAAGCATCATGAGAAGTTAGACGAGTATCAGCAACTATGTAGATTATACACAATTTCACAAGCAAACTCCTCCGAAATTCTCTCTGAATTTCAAATCCAACAACTGAATTTATAAGCAGGTACGAGCTTATGAAAGTTACATAAGCAGAGATCATAATGATTTTAGACGGCTGTTTGCCATCGTTGTACCCTTGCAGTGTAAGTCCATGGTATTACGTGTTCGGTAGGGCACGACCGGTTATAGTGCAGCATTTCAAAACATAAGAGGGCATTATTATGTTTGGATAAAATTAAAGTTACTTTAAACCTAATAAGTCACTTGTCGTGAAACACTCGTGCACTATCGCTAGATGGTAGATAAAAGATATTCCACCATTTCGCACAAAACGATTGCTAATACGTTTATTATGTAATCCTGCTAAATAGCAGAAAGTAGGTACTTCTGCGAGAGTCTGTGTTATCCGATATCGAAAACCTGGAAATCGTTTCAAGTCACGACTTTACTAGTGAAAAGATAACTTCTAGGCAAGAGTACAGACCACACAGATGAAATAGTGGTCAAACGCGATCTTAATATAAAAAGAGTAATAACAAAAATGTTGTATAGTAAAGTCATGCGCTGTGACTGCGCAGGCGCGTGCGTTGACCGCTAGGAATGCATCGCACGCGCATGGGCAAGCACACACTCACAGCTGTTCCCTGTTCCGCTGGCGTTTGGACGGCTGTCGGCGAGAATATTAATTATAAAAATAATGACAAGGTAACTACGTAAATGTCGGAACTTTCATTTCATGATTCTAAAGTTTTGTTGGACGTAATGACAATTACTTTACCAAGTGTAGACAGAAATGTATTTAAATATCTACGTATTTATATCGCAAAAATACGAAGTTATGAGCGTCGCAATTTTATGAATTGGGTCTATCTGAATTGAGCCTCGATACTTTATCACATTCTAAATTATATACGACACAAATACAATTATGATTTATATCACAGCTATGATGATGACGTATAGCCACGTAGCATTCCCTAGCTAGTCGAGACATTCCAAACTTCCGCATTCAACATTTACTTTACCCATACAACGTATTTAGTCATTCCAACGATTGATTTCTCATTTACTAGAAATGCCAATAAAACCTGTTTTGTACAACCTCCGTTGAATATATTTCTCTAAAAGTTATTTCCATCCAAAACTAGGTACTTCGTGACTCCTGTCTTTTGTACATAACATCCGCTTTCAGAACTGTACAATTCTTCTCAGAAACAGTATTTTAATGTTCGTGGGAACAACAACGCCACAAATGTCAACACGATATTCCAAGCACATGTAGATTACCATCAGCATTAAGGGGGACAAGGAGGAATGGTGCGCAGTAAGGAAGTTCCCTCGGAACTCGGAAGAGCTAACGGTCGGCCTGGGGGCTGGGGGTAACAGGATACTCGCTGGCAGAAAACAGTAGATAGCTTCGCCGTGTGATATATAGGGAAAATGCGGAAACTAAAAATAATGCTTGAGGCGTGTTTCTTTGAACAGTTTTTTATATTAAAAGCTGGTAGGTGGGTCGAAAAGTAATGCTTTACAAAATTATTAACAGTGATGTAGTCCTTCTAAGTCCTGAGTTGTCAAAATTGGTTTATTGATCTCATCATAAATCAAATATTCTATATTAATATTATATTGCAAATTATTCTTCAATAAAGATATTCCACTATTTTATTATCTTCTCAATACCCAGCCAGTCCAACTATGACAATTTCTTTACAACATAGACAGATTTCGAAACTTCGCGCTGTACGTGTTTCCTCCCACTTCACCCTGTCTGCCCCCTTATCCCTCAGGACCGAAGGCTTTATCAGGGACGCTTTATGAGCAACATCAGAAGCCAGCGCACTTATAAATGGAATCTGGCTTTACTGCCGATGCCCCTTCTACCTTTAAGGAAAAATCGTTGGGAAAATACTCGTAAATATTTCATGATACTGTTACAGCGTGTGTCTCATCTCAGTTCGGGGGAAAATAACCGATAAAAGAGTTCGAGCGTATGTTGTAGGTTGTAGGTGGGCATTTTAGACAAAAATATTGTATTCATGTCTATGTTCATGATGAATTAATTCAGCTGTCTCCATAAACCCTGACTTAATCTTCAATGACCTAATATTTCAGCGAGACAGCAATTTCCTTTGGACTCTTGGAATTACTCTCGTAAACATCTAGCGAAGCTGAGATTATTTTCTCGTAAAAATTCTTTCAGCCTTCCCATTCACTGAACTAGGCCGAGAGCGAAAAGGTCTTGTTTGACAACACTAGCGCCACGGAGTGAGCAAAATTTGAGTGCATCCAAATACGGAGCGGTCCACATAACAAAACATTGAACAAAGTTGTTTGTTTTGATGTATACTTCTATAGAGAATTTAACTGCGGCATAGTCTCATTGAATATGTATCACACCGAGGTCGGTCAGTGCCAGCAAGGTCACTACAACGAATTGTAGATTTTATTTGTATAAAACATGAAAGCTAACTCATGCTAACCGTTTTCTTTTGATTTCATTTACTGTCATACTCATAAATTCATCACGAATGACAACGTTTAACATTCCGTGTAGGAAGAAAAGAGTTCTGAAGAAATATTTACATTCTTTATACATGTGTGCAGGGAAAACGATTCGTGTTTCTTCATTGAAAGTAAGAAAGCCGAAGAGCATGCACATTTGCATTTTAGATGAACGCCTAGTAATGTTGCATAATGTGGCGATAAGAGCGAAGTACGCGTGAAGTGGGAGGTGAAACGTACCGTCAACTTGTTTTCTTCCGCTTTTGGGGCTTGGAGAAACGTTCGTTGCTTTTCATTACCTAATGTAAAATGTCATCGTATTCACATTTTCCTGTGAAGTTACTTCTACGGCGACTTAGTTAAACTAACACTACACTAAATACTTGATTTGCTGAATGCACAAAATTACTGTATATCTGCAGCAGAGTCATAGAGGTTAATAGACAGCCAAGCGGTTCCAAAGAAAGTATCGAATTCTACATTTTCTTGGAACAACACAAAACACAACATCTTATGCCATAACTTATTATTCTCATCTCCAGCACTACATAATTAAACTTTAAATTCTGCACAGTACAGTATTAAGACCAAGTCCATCAAACATTTTATTTTTACACAATACTTTCAAAGCGTATTTTCAAGAGCTTAGTCTTGTGAACTCATTTGTCAACTTCAAAATTAAATTTTCGTACCAAGTACCTACTGTTCTATCAGAGCTGGGTTTTCATTGGATTAATTTGTCTAGAGGACATTGCCCTTTATTCAAAGATTAATGAAGGTGAATATTTAAACGGGCTTGGTCTCGGTTGTCAAGCGAAGAGCTGCGACACTAACAGACAGATTGAAAACCGTTGTGATCTGTTCATAGTCAATGGGGAATCTAAATCGGAGTTTCTTGCTCGTTCTACTCCATAGGTACCTCCTGCTTTGGAATGGGCAACTAGCTTCATCTCTCTGACTGACCGACCCCTTGACAATTCAAAAGTGCCTGTTATTGGTTTATTTGAAATAAATACTTTGAGTTTGAACCTAAAACTGGTGTTACGTACGCTAACCACTTCTTCTTCTGTAGCAAAATGTGCTTCCTTAGGCACATTTTTTTGGGAGCGCTAGTTTCCATCCACACGCAAGCGTAAGGGAACACTAACACAATGTGCTGGTCACTTAACCAACCGATGAATCTAATGAGCTAACTTGAACCATAATTCGGCCAATCTACGACCGTACGGCAGATAAAGTGGCCTGACCTTTGATTTTAGCAAACAACTCCAGTAGCATTACGGATTTCACCTTCATATTATTATGAATCATCATAATAACACCCAGATCAATGAGATACGGAGGTTAGATGGTCGGTGCTCCATGTAAACACAGACCAAACATTTAGCTAGACATCTGAATACTTTGTATATTATCTGAGTAAAGTAAAGAGCATAAGAAACAGATTTATCGGAGGCTCGGAGTACTACTTTTTTGTCTTTAAACGTGTATAATTACATAAATACTTCACCGTATAGTTAAACTGAGCGTATCAACTTCAAGGTCATTGTTATCATGTCATTTGGTGATGTAAGTAGAATTCTTTATCTGAAATTCTCACGCTATGTTAGTTTTGAGATTGGAACCGGCTGGCGTGGATCCGTGTCATATTTCGCTGGTTGTTACGATTATTTGAAAATATAATGTTATATGTATTATGTCTTTCTTTTGTTCTGCGCTGTCCCTGAATGGTACTTGGGTCTATATTGGTGTCTGGGTGGATCTTTCTGTAGAAACTTCTTGATTTTCTATTTCGTAAAGCCGAATATCTGAAATTGTTAGTTAACAGTCGGCTGTGTATTTTGTTTACTCTTGCTCTTGTTTACTCCACTTCCGATAAGTGCCCCCCTATGGGATCTTTGAAGTCAAAACCTATTTCTTCCAACAGTAGCATTTCCCGAAGTAATACTTTTCAGAATTCAATCAATATTTTTATTTTCAGAATTAAAATTGGTAAAATATTAACATTAAAATCTTAGAAATAATTTACAAAGGTATATATTGTAAGATGCTTGCAAGTACTACGTTGAACCTGTATCACAGGCGGCATAATTAGATAAAACCTTGGAAAATTTGAAGATTCCTCCTAGTGCCATTCCGGAGGCCAGAACTTATGAATATAACCTTTTTACTTTGCTTCTACATGGTTATGTTATAAATCAATATTTGCTTGACTTTCGTACTATGTTTCTAGACGTCTATAGTAATTAACTTAATTTCATCATCATTAACGTTCTACATATACTCAATATTTAGGAATGTGTATTTACAAATCGTGAGCCTCTAGTTTATTGATTTTAAGGCCTAACCAGGTACTCTGAAAATAAGTTTTTGCTATCGAAGTTTTTGATGTGGATGAATTTTTTGATGCCCTTTGATTTATTTTATTTTTCTCCCTCCTGTTATATAGGTACTTGTACATAGTTATTAATAATGTTTTAGGTAGGTATGTAAATATTAAGTTTAATAATTTATGCTATATTGAGAACAATTGAACAGATATTATAAATTGAAAGCAGATGAGCTAGTGTGGCATTTCACAGTTCAAAGCTCCAAAAGATTTTGACTGATGAAGAAATATTATCACCTCGGATAGGGGAGAGCTCGATTTATTAGCCCGTGAACGGAACCCGAGGGATATATCGTACCTACATATATGTATAAAAACTATTTGACACCATGTGCAGTACTTTCAGGCAGTGATTTATACCTCGCAAATATAAATTAATACTTTAGTTCACGTCCGGGTAAGGATAGCAATTTACTGAAAGATTAGTGCTAGTATATACACTTTAATCCTATACATTTTACCAACCTCATGAATAGTGGAATGGCCATTCTCAAAAGGAATCCGATATACTTAGCACTTATAGTCGAAGGACCCAGCATACTTTTGGACACCAATAAACTGTATGAACAGTGGTGTACCAGTGGTATCGACTACAGCTTACAAGTTGTCGTTTTAAGATCGTGGGTTGGTACCCAGTTGAGCGCTTTACTTTGTGTAATTTATGTCAACATCATTGCCCTCAAAACAGGTGAGCGGTGGGCCCGCTTCGTGGATTACGGCCCCTACAGAGAGCCAGCCTATGTCCCAGCAGTGGCAATGTTGTAGGCTGATTATGTTAGACTGGATACAGAAATATTGAACGGCAATTAATTGAAAAAAAGACAGAAATTGGCCTTGCCAAGATGCCATGATGACAAGACACTGATTGTGCGGTTGATAAAAGTTCTTAAACCCAAAAAAATTTTAAACCATCTGACAAAGGACCTTGGGGAGAGAAAACGCTTTGTCAAAGAAGATGACATCCCATACTTCACCGACCCGTCCAACGTTCAAGCCAATTTTAGTTTGAGGGCGTTTGAGGGTATCTACAAATTAGGGTCAGGCGGTTGGTACGCCTGATGATAGATGGCGCTAAGTTTTCACACGAGTCGAGACGTTTGAGCTATCAACACCGTCTATGCCTGTTATTAACGACCGGTCTTGGATACGCATTAATATCACTATACATGTATCATAGAACGTGCTGTAATTATAGTGTACCGAAGGTTTTCACATCGCTGGAATGGAACGCTTTGAATAAACGACGCTTTAGACGTCAGAGTATTGAAGTGGCTAGGTTTTCAAGTTCTCCAAATTAGTTCTACCAACTAGAAACAGACCGATGTATTCTCTAATTTATCAACCAGAACCTATTAGCAGTCCATTGCTGGATTTAGGCATTTGAAATAGCGTACTGTTAACTCTATCTTTGCCACTCTCATACTGCTGCTACCAAAAGCGCATTTTTCTTTTTCTTCTTCCTTCTTCTATAAAGTGGGTGGTATAGTGTGATAGATATCTTGTACATACTTCATGATGTCAGATATCTGAACTCTTACATAAGTACATATTCTTCTGCCATATAAGGATTCTTATTCGAGATAGTAAAATTTTTTCCAGTCATGTTCGGTATGTTGCGGTTTATACTATTCCTAAAGTATCTATGGTAGTTTAATATAATGTGCCATATTTTTCGTAAGGCAATTCGATATTTTGCTTTGCTCTACAAAAACTCTCAATTTTATGTCATGCTCTGAAATGACTGGTCATCTCCTTCGTTCTTCTATTGTTTAGGATCACGACTTCAGGGAATGCTGTCTTCTGAGGTGAAAACCTCTCAATATATGCTGCTGATGCTGCTTCCGTCAGCTTTAGTTTATAGTGTGTCTGATCGGTTTTATGGAGCTTTGCCTTATTTGTCTGAAGTCGGAAAATACTTCAAATAGGGACGGGTGAACAGGGTTTACACCCACAATTAATGTGTTTTGCTTTGCAATTAATGAACTGGCTACAGATTGCGTATGAGCATTGAGCGAGGTACCATACCTTCTTAAATGCTTTTCTGAAAGCTTCTGTAATACTCATTGTTATATTCAATCTTAATGGAGCAGCCATCCATACTTCCGAAATAACTTTCCATTAAAATTTCAATGTAGCAGATGAATGAAATAGTTGGCCTGCGTGTTTTTGTTTACTGCAAATTTTCTATTCCAAATAAATTTACCAGATGAAAATAGGTATTTTTGAACACCAGACAACGTACCTGCGAATCTACTCGAGCTGTGGAATGTGTAGGTATTCTACATAATTTAGTATT
This sequence comes from Hyppa rectilinea, assembly GCA_951799385.1. Taxonomy (NCBI): domain Eukaryota; kingdom Metazoa; phylum Arthropoda; class Insecta; order Lepidoptera; family Noctuidae; genus Hyppa; species Hyppa rectilinea. Next base: position 6,405,919 of record OX637315.1, on the reverse strand, counting down.
AAACATTTCAAGATTATAGCCGGTATATCTTGTTTCTTGATACATAACAGTCTTTGAACTCTTTATCTTGGCCGGGAATCTAGCATAAAAAATAAATAAGTCTATAATAAATGTTACTAGATAACTAATAACTATGTGCGAAATAATTAAATAGCCTTTATTGTTTAAGTGCAACGTCAAAACCGAAGTGTGCGATGCGATAAGGAAGTCTGTTATGAAAAAAATACTTTGAACACATTTTAAAAATGGAACGTGTTGGAACATTATTGGGATTTTGGAAATACACACGTGGTAAAGATTCGCAGAATACATTCGAAGCTATGCAGCAAATTATCAGAGCCGTAGAATTTGTCCGTCAAGTGTCATTCATTAGGTGCGATAGGATGTCGAAGACCTCTGTAATGATAATGCATACCTACTCGTCTATCACACTATCGATATGGTCGCAATTATGTGCTGTTTTATTGCGAGATGCTCGTTTATCTATAATATTACACTGTCTGACTGACACGAACTGCTGTTCGTCTGAAAGTTTTTAACTTGACCCCGATTAAATTCTATATTTTTTTTAAAGTTATAATGATTTTATAGGTTGTCTTGAGTTTTTATGAAACTGACTAAACTGGATATTAAATTTTGATACTGCGTCGAGTTTTAATTCAGTTTAGCTAGTGCTTACAAACTATTAGCAGATCGATTTTTTGAGCATCCTATTCTATGACAATTTGTTTTAAACACAATTACTGAAATTAACTTTAAAAGAAATAGGTTTAGCTCTCTTACTTCGATGAAAATTTTATTCATAGTCGAGCTGACTGACGAAGTGACGAATAAAAAATCAAAACTCGCCTCTATTTAAAAACAGCATACTACCCACCACCATATGTAATCTTTTGTTTAGTTTCACTGAGACTGAGACACGCTCGTGGCACAAACCAAGGTCGGGCGGTGACAATGTTTTGCAACGGATCGCACGACAGGTCCGCGCGCCCGCGTCTGCACAGCGTTCATTGACCCACTGAACCCGGCCTTACGGGGGCTGCACCTCAGGCCGACCGCCTCGGAGCGTCGGAGCCCTATACAACCTATGTATGATCGATTCTTTTGCGGGAAATGTTTTTTTTTCTTGAAGCTCGCTGAGACAAAGAAAACATCTGGAATTTGAAAATAGAATTAGAGGTGGTCTTGCGTAGTTGTAGGTGCGTAGATGTTTAAGTTTTGCCTACATAATAATAACTCCTTGATTATGGACCTTGTCAAGTTTATTCTACACAACTTTGGATATTAATGAATATTATTTTCATACAGCTATCAAACTTATCACTTGCGTTGATACTCGATATCGAAAGTGTAAGTGCGATCCTGCTTTTATTACGTGCCCTATATTCGGCCCTCCAGCAAACGTTTATCAATAGTTCATTTTCGAATGTTGCATTCAGCTAGATAGGTACAGCAGTGCTCGTTGTTGGTATAATCTCGCGTTTGGCCTAGTTTCGAAACCTTGACGTAGGTACTTGGTGTTTCTAATAATAATGGCAGAGTCGTTTCCAGCGCTTAGCCAAGAGGAGATGATTGAATAAATAAATAAATTAACAATAACATTGATTTAGGACAGATCCACTCCGATGGTGAAAACCTTTCAGTGAAAATATTTATTTGGAGTTCAATAGATTATTTTGCATCTAAAAAGGTTTTGTTTTGTTTTTCTTTATAAAGTTGTGTTTACAAAAGTTGCCGTCTGACCTTGGCTCATTGTTAAGTCAAAGTACTGAGATTTCGTCTCAAATTCTCATAATATTCAGAACAGACCATGTATCCATTTAGCTATCAACATAAGAAAGGAATTGAAAATTCCTGAAAAAATCGCGTGAAACAAATTTCAACATTTGTAAAATGGAACTTGACGTCTGAATATTGTATTTCCTGCCAAACGTTTGCATTTTACGTGACCGAGTTTAACTTCAAACAAGTCAGACGGTGAAACTCTTCACTACGAGTGTTACGAAACCGCGTCTATATCTACCATAAACCACCTCGTTAAAATTCTCACATAATTTCTGTCAGTAATTTATGAACAAAGGGAAATGTCTCGTAACTCACTATGTCCGCCCAATTTAACGTTATTAAGCGTGAACGTGTGCAGTCGATTTCTAGGTCTTGTCTGCGATGACTACGAGACTACGACCCCAAGATAAATAAACTGACACTGGGTACTAAAATGATAAGATAAACTAAACCAGAGACCGTTTGTTTCTAGTCCTTTTAGAAAGAAAGGGAATCTTTCTGCTGAGACGATTAAAACATTTTTTGCCACGAATAGCGAGCAGGCAATAAAATTACAATCAGGGGAACCAAACTGGCATTTAGATTGCAAATACATATTTTGGTCTCCCATTCACGTGAGTTGGACGAGTGTTTGATTCCAACAGCATTTGCGAAGCACTGCTTATTTCTAAGAATCAAAATGAGGTTATATTACGTTGTATAACAATCTTTTTTATGCGATACGGTGGTACTCAAGATATCTGTGGTGAATACAAATTAGAGCGTGGTTTCCATTGCATTGAATGCAGTGCAGTGTCTACAATGTTTGTTTACACATTCGGCTGACGTGTTCGGTATTCGTAAGCACTTCAGTGCTATTTCGGAGTTCAAACCGGTTCTTCGGGTAACTAAACTTCGAATTATTCATTAATTCATTTGCATATTTTGTATAAAGGTGACATTTTAAATTGTTTTCAAGTCTTGTAAGTAGACCTCTTTGACGCTTTGTTGTAATTTGAAAATTCATTTAATTCATTGACCCCATTATTAACTATAGTGTCTCGTAGTAACTTTATAAGTCTGTGATTATAGGGTCATATTCGGGATTTGATTTATCGTGTGCTTTTAATCTAAATCTGTGTTGTCTTTTTTGAAGAGTCTCTCTGAGTGATTGCTACTTGCCGTGTTTATGTTGAACTTATGACTCAGTTCTGTTGATATTTCTGGATTTGTTGGTTAGTTGCCGTGTGGTTTCTATCCGAGAATAGAGCAGTTTTGTATTTTCGTGGGTGTCGTCCAAAGTAATCGTTGTTTTTTTTTTTTGATCGCTGGGAAATCATCCAATGACTTCTCCCGCTCTGGGTGGAGCGGAAAGGAGAGCCAGACTCTTACTGACTAAAACCCATCCATGTTCCTTCCTTAGCCCTTTATGTGCCGGGGTAGCGGTAACCCTTTCGGACAATCCCGCTTACCATGTAATTTGGGTTTGTGTTTGTGTTTTGGGAGCTTTGACAACTTTCTACTTACCGTGAAACCGGCCATCATTGCCCGCATTTCCACGTATTTTTGAGATTTTGCAAAAAATATTCACCAGAACTCGTAATAAAGTCGACCATGGTAGCAATTACTGTTAACGGTTTGTAAATAATATTACAATCAATATTCATTCATTCTTCTACTTAGCGTGTCGATGGCAATCTAAATATACTCGGTCCAGAATTCGGCTACGTGTTTGACGCCATCACTTGCGTCTATCAGTTACTGTAACGTGCATACGGCAGGACACACATGACACGCGATTAAGTGTCCCATGGAATAGCACCACATTTACACTCCAAGGCGGAGTTGTCTAATTCATTCAGTTGACAAAAAATTTAGAAAATCCAAGTCACAACGGTAGCATTACCATTTAATTTCCTTTCCGCCCATTTTCACAGTAATCTCTTTCATGGCACTTTCCTTGGTCGCCTGCCAAAAGTAATCAGGTTTCACTTTGCCTCCATTATAAAGGTTTTTGTACACAAACATTCGTTAATACATATGGTTTATGTAGATGTATATTATTTATATGTGTAGAAAGACTCGGATATTGTGACAAGGTCGCTTTGACAGTAGGGCTTCGATTGAAACTAGGACGAATACTGACACGCCATGCCATGCCAGTCAGTCGTGTCGTGTGCCTTGTTTGTATAATAATGCCTTTTATGGTAATTAAGCTAAAACGGGGAAATAAAACGCCAATGCGATATTCATTAATTAATTATAGTAATCAAGGTTTTTATTGGTCGTCTGGGAGATATAATAGTCGGGCAGACATAAAATAGTACTATCATTGACTGCTTTATACAAGCAAAGCTTTTGAATTAATCGTAGTTTAAAATTGGTCTACTTATTGTCTATGCAACAAGAGAAAACAACGTAACATCACGCCTTGTTTCCCCTATGGGGTGGGTAGAGGTGTACCCATAGATATAGGCATAAAAAACAGACCTATGGGTATACCAGTAGTAGTGTCATCCACATTTCGCCAGATATGTTTGAATCTCATGTAATAGGTGGCAAGCCTATCGCACTGAGAAATTCCTAATAGAAAAGACAATAACAATTTGCCAGGCCTGGGCTTCTAGCCCTAGACTCAAGCTATTAATGAGGCAATTGCAGCCTCAGATAGAGCAGTGATAGCCTAGTGGTGTAACCGTCAGACTGCCAAATCATAGGTCTCGAGTTCGAACCCAAGGCACGCCTCACCGCTGAATTTACGGATTCTCGTGCGTATTGTATAAATTATCACTTGCTTAAAAATCGAAGGAAAACATCGTGAGGCTGAGAGATATTTCTCACTAACTAACAGCATGTGAAGCTAAGTCAGAGGCCCATGGGCAGCATAAAAACTCTGACACCGGGTTAGTTACTAACCACACGAAGAAGAAGAATGAGGCAATCTTAGGTCTCTAAATAGCTGGAACTAACCTGATCTTAGAAGATTTACAGTAATTATTTGCTCATTACTACGATATTTAATTGCAGAGCTTCAAGTACTTACCATCCTCGTTACAATCTAGGACATGTTGTCTAGGAAAATCGTGAGAGAACAACATAACTATAAAAATAAATGTTTGGATCAGTAAAACAGTGTCAGTGGGTTTTGCTAGTGACATTGGAAACGTAGAGTTATTTGCCCGAGGGTCGCCCTCAGCAGTTGCGTAATGCTTGAGATAAATTATGATGATTATAGTAGATATAGAATAGGTACGTTACTCACACGATTTTGACATTAAAACTTTTTGCGAGTCAAAAGCTTTAAATTCGTGATGTGTAAGAGAAGTGCTTATTTTTAATTAGGCAGGTAGATCGAATCTATTTATGTCTAATCCTTGAAAATATATGCCAGCAGGTAGCTATAGATTATTATGTACAGAACTTACTAAGTATTTGTTAGTCTTGTTAAATAAGGTCTATTTAACAAGACTAACAAATATACTCACAGTAGTTACCAATTCTATTCTGAGTGGAGTTGCACGTCACAAATATAAAATGTCGAAATGGTTCATCATTCATAATTATGCTCCGTGGTGAATGCGACCCCTTTTCTTCTAAATAAAAAATAAGGCTGCCTTATGTTTACATTTTATAGCTAGAGAGAAGGACATGATAGGATAGGGGTGTAACACAACTTTAACGATGCTATAGATTGCTTTTATTCGAAAAAATACAGTCTGCCTGTAGTAGTATAATTATGCGGTATTTACACAGAGTGTGTTTTACATCTCAGGGAGCATTTTTTAAAATTATGTATTATAACGAAGTTATGTTATTTTAATGTTTTATTATTGTTATACTAAAATTCTGATATCTAAGTACATACTTACCTACCTGCCCCCACATAAAAATGGTATCTATTTAGGTATCTTCTAGGTAGCTCATCTTGACTTACAATAATTGGCTCTAATTTACATAGATTTTGCGTAAATAAAGGGATCTAGATGTCAACCTATATCTCTCTATCAGCAATCTTACTAGTTGCCAAGATAAATTATTCAGACGTCTGTGTTAGCTAAGATAAACAAGCATTAACTAAGTATATAGACGCACGTAGGAGCAAATACGCATTCTATATCATATTCGATATATCGCAGTAACTTTATTCAAAACGTGTTTGTATCGGTGCAACTTTGGTAGTAATACTACGTTATGAGATAGTTATGTAGGATAGAAAGTTGATTTGTTATTATTGTCGTCTCTTTCAAATGCAAGTCTCTTTCCCACGCTATACTATATTTGGGCGGGGTCGAACTGCAGCATGGAATGGTTAAATGTTATACCCGTGCCGCCATCTAGTGGCAAAGCATGTTTAACTTACCGTCACAAACAGTTATCCTCCATTCGTTCTACTTTTGCTACTCGATGGAAGGTGGCGCTACTAGTAACAAGTTGATAAAAAAAACGTTGAAGTAGATTCGTAATAGCTGGTTAAATATAAATAATGATTTATTTAAAAAAAATATATATAAAATATTTTTTGTTTTTTTAACTTTTTAATTTCTTTGTTTCAGGTGCTAGTGGAATATGATGGTGTAGACTGGCAACGTCGCGAGTGGGTAGCAGTTTATTCACGACGGACGTTTCGTGTTTTTTTAGTGGAAAGAACTCTTGTATGGGCTCCCAAAACACACGAAGAAAAAGACCTGAAATGGCCGGCTTTGGTAAATATTTTTTTGTTAGTTCACACAATCTGCAGTAGATGGCGCTACTTGTCTCGAATAAAGTGACAACTATACACATTTGTAGTAATGATATTTACTTACTAATCTGATAGTACATAGACTATGACAGCCGAATTAACCCTAGTTTAGAACTTGTTTCTTGTATTTTATTGGAATACGAGTCGTACAAGAACAACAAAACCTTAACTTTAGTTGATATTTACTTACAAATCAATCATTAATTCTATGAAAATAAATACACAGATAATGCAGTAGAATCATTGGCAACAGTTCCTAATGGAAATGCAGTAGTTAATATAATATGGTCTCATACATTACTTAGACTTCTCTCGTCTAATGTTTATAGATAACTCAATATACGAGGAAATGTTTTAGATGTTTAAGGTTACGTCCAACAACACACACACGTGTCCTACCTGTACGACGCGCGACGTCTAGTTGTGTCAGATTCACACGCACCCCGCTTTACGTATGTAGGTCACGTTTATAAGTCTCGCGTCATACACGTTTTGCGTACTCCTACGCAGTGATACTATTTTTTTTTATTCTTCTTATGAAAATTATAATTATGCCAAACATTCGCAGAGGTTGGATTTCTCTGAGGAAGCACTGACGATGACGATGGAGGTGGACGCACGAGTGAGCCTCAATATTCCCTCTTTACCCTAAATAATCAAGAGCCTTGACATGTTATAAATGCAACTATTGCAAGGCTTTTCAACGTAGGTACGCGGTTACCTAAAAATAAGTTAGCATTGTCATAATAGTGACATTGTCTGTTTGCCAACCATACCTTCGGAGACAGAATTATAATGTATTTAGTATTGTTGTGTTTAGTTCGAGATTCGATGGAGTTGGTGTTCGCTCAGAACAGCACATTATGCGGTGCTGTTATTGCTACGTGCAGAATACATACAGGTTGTGTTGAGCCATCTGTAGTACCATAACTATTTATGCAATTAATTCTCATTCAGAATGCTCAGTGAAACTTGAAAATGTCTATCTCTATTAAATATAAAGTGACCGAAGCTTGTAGTGATTTTACGAATCGATAAATGGACACCATTTAGTTTATTTAAACATATCATTCGATCCTTTCCTTCAATCTTGTATACTCCAACTAATTTGAGATGTATTGGGAAGGTACTGGAAACTATATTAGGCCTCTTTTGTGTCCGTCCCTCAAATATACTTACCTAATCAATCTTCTTCTTTTCGTGCGGTTAATGACTAACCTAATCAATGAAAGTTAATTATGCCTTTTTATTAAATCATCAATCTTATTCTAAGTGCAAAGACAATTATAACACTGCTCTGCTAGGTACTTTTAAATAGATTATAATTAATATGTTAATTAATAGCTATGTAAATCTATTAATCCGCGCGGTTCCAACTGTACTCTTATGAACAGCGCCATCTAGTAGTGAGTAGAGTATACTTTTAAAACATGATTTACAACCGAAAAGCCTTTATTAGGCATCAAACTAAGCCTGTTCGGTTGAAAACTGTGTTACCAGCTTCTAATCCGAAAACGCACTAGATACATAAAATTCAGACCAACATCATTCTGCATAATTATTTTTTTTACTAATAAAGGTTTATAGATATACTACGAGAACGTCCATTTGTTATGACAGCTAGATCAGTAATAAACCACGTAGCAGAAACGTTTAACGTTGGCGTACAAAAGACAACTTTTTTGTTGATTATGTTACTTGTAGAATAGTCGGGTAAAAAAAAATATGTTTGACTCAACATTAAAGATTAGTGAGAGCCCATATTATAAGGTTTATAAAGATAGGGGATACTTTTTAACCACCTTATGTAAGTTTTGGCAACCTACTATATACATTAAATGTATTTGGTGAATTATTTAGCGGTATTTCCTACATGCTTTAAATACAACACTTACACATATGCTAATGCATATATCTAATAATATTAATGTTTCCTAGACATTCATGCCGTTGGCAGCTGACCTGACGCTCCAGGCCGACGCACAGCCGGTGGAATTCCTCCATGACAAGCAGCTGGACTTCCTGGATTACGCCAACCTACACCCTTATCAGGTAAGAGACCATAAAATAATATGTTAGACTGCACCTTTTCCGCGCAGTAGGTCCAGAATCTACAGATATTGCAGAAGAGTTCCATTATTAACGACAGTAGGTAAGCACTTAAAATAATTATACCTAGTAAAAGCTTTTTTTTATTCAAACCCTAAACGGCTCAAACAGGGGGTAAAAGTTAGTATGGGAAGTTTGCATTTTTGTCGACGTCAAATCCCATCGGACATACGACTTTTACATACTTCTAACAAACTAGTTTCTGCCCGCAACTTCGTCCGGTTGATTTTACGTAAGACACTCGACTTCCTATTAGCGAAAGAATTTTCGAAATCGGATCAGTATATCCAAAAAATACCCCTTACATACAAACTGACAAACAAAATGTCGTTCTATACAATATTCGTATAAATTCATCGCTTATCATGTCTGCCCGTGTGACCACGTTTTTCCACTATAAACTACGCAACAAATTTTGATTAACGGTTTTAACCATCATTTAGAGAATTTATTACGAAAAATTTATTTCACCATAAGAGGTTTATGTGTGTAATCTACAGATTTATATTACAATGAAATCTCGATGTTTTCAAGTTGTAAAAACCGTAAAACAGACTCCAGTGTTCGATTCCTGTCGGACGGTGTCATGGGGGAATTTCTCAGTAGCTTCCCGAAGTGTTACCTCCGAACACTCACCTTTATTACCCCTCTCTAAGCTGGCTAGTTTACGAAAATTACAATGTCATTAATGTGAAATTTACTGTAATAGTCCATAATTCCATATGACTCAGTTCAGATAGTATCAGGGGAAAGGCTAGAATTATTTAGTATAAGGTTAAGTACCTTTTGTGGTAGGGTGTACTAGGGGTTACCAACTTTTTATTGAAGAAATAAAGTATTGATTTCAAGGGGTAACGAGTGCACCCCGTCTTTGTAAGTTACGTTTTCTTTTGACAGTCTCTAGCTAGGACGCTGGCAGAAACTAGCATGGATTGAGATGTCCTGGGATTGGATAACTTGCCCAGAGTGGCCAATGGAAAATACTACTTTTACCGAGAACACGGTTCTTTGTTCTTATAAAAAAAGCCGGTAAAACCCTAGTATGAAGATATTTTCGTAGCTACCGTAACTACGTTCATTCCGTGAATTAACAGCAATGCAATGAGAGATCAAAAATAAAGAAACTCATAGGTAGACAACTTCAATAAAAATAAAAAAAGATCGTTAAAATAATGAACAGTCAACGGAACAGAGCTAATAAATAATAATTAATCAATTCACAAAAAAACGTTTCGCACTGTAGCCAGCTAGCGACGTACTACCGGTAGTTCGAGTATCACAAGACAGGTGGCGCTACGGGTCATTGTTCGAACGACGCCGCCGGTGCAGGCATTCGGAATACATTATTGAATACATGCGGGCGCATTTCCTCACGTAGGTAGGTACTTGCTTCTAAGGCTTCAAATCGACTACTATAAATACTTCATCGCGTGGGTTGAAACTTGAAAGTAATGGGTGTCGTCGACATTAATGTAACCTTATTGTTGGAAGTATTAGACAGTGTTTTGGGATTTTCCATTAGGAATTTCTCAGTATCAGCTTATGCCGTTAATAGCTATAGATCGGAGGTTCCCCATTACAAGAGATTTGCTTGAACATATCTGGCGAATGAGATACAATGTTAATGCGCGCGAGGGCAGCCCTTAAAATTAAAATTTTCTGTGTCATGTATGTCAATTAAAATATGATTCGTGACCGTAGCAAGTATGTTTAATAATTTTGCCAAGATTCATACCAATCCCTGCAGCTGTTTAGGCAGAAAATGGTAGGCTTGTCTGCCAAGCTGATACCTACACAAAAAGCCAGAGTTACATTCGCATATTATTATCCATAATTAATTCAAGTGACAAACATATTACCTAAACATCAAACAAATAATAAACAAGACCGGTTAATAATGGACGCAGAACACGAAACGTACTTAAATTAAGTGACAACTTATTTGCTATTGTTGCTAAGCAGGCTGTAGGTCAAGTTGTATCACTACGTTGCGTGACGGCATCGCCAATCAACTGCGTGCGACTCCGTGTCATTTATGTAACGACCAATGACCATGTCATATAAATATGTAGAATCTATCAATGACTTATACAATATTAGAATGTTAAGGTGACATAAAGTGATTTCAGTATGTTTACATGCATATTGCTTTTTGAGGTCAGCTTAGAGAATTCAGTTTGTTGTTTGTTTTGTTGACTGGCTTGTTGGTTTAGTGGTTGCAAATGCTACTGCTGAGCATGATGGGTTCGATTTCCAGGTCGGGCAAGGTGTTTTTATGTTTTTCCATAGGGATTTCTCAGTAGCAGCCCGGAGTCTGGTTTTGGGACCGATTGATGATAAAAGGCTCGCTCTCTACTTAGGACTAGGACTTAAACATTACTGGTGACAGTTGGGAACACCTGACTGACCCTTTGGGGAAACAAGGCGTGATGTTATGATTAATTTATGAGTATTAGAGTATCACGAAGCAGTGATAGCATAATTCAGAACAGAGAACCATCTACGTACTTCTTCAAAGCTAGACTTTAGCCTAACTTTGTAGTCCCCCAATTCCCCCTATTTTCGAAATTCCTATGTAATGTGCATACTTAATTAATAACATAGGGCAGTTAATAATAATGAGTATTGCTTTGCACAGCTGATTAAGTATGTTTAACTTGATCACACAAAGTCACTCATTAATATTCATTTAGGTATAATATTAATGAGAGAGTTCGTTTTATTACAATACTAGCTGACCCGACAGACGTCCTGTATTACATATGATACCTACCTTACCTACTCTACCTACCCTACAGACCCTACCTACCCTACCTACCTACCTACTTTTTTTACTACTTCTCCTGACAATAACAAACACAACAAAAAAAGTATTGGAGAAATCGGTTCAGCTGTTCTCGAGATTTGCGCTTAGCAACACATTCAGCGATTCATTTTTATATTATGGATTTTGTAAAAAACAAAAACCGGCCACGTGCGTGTCGGACCAAGCAATGAAGGGTCACGTAGTCGGGATAAATGTATCCCAAGAACAAACTTAATATTGTAGTTCAAAACATCGTTCTCCCATAAATGCCAACTGCTGTGACAGGCGGACAGATAAATCGACTGATCCTATAAAGGTTCCGTTTTTTCATTCGGACGTACGGAACCCTAAAAACAGGACAGTATTCTGAATTAACAGTATTACTGCAGTAAAAACTTTCTAACTTAAGTGCTTACATTAACCTGCCACTAGATGGCGCTACCTTGCGCAAACTTTGCTAACAGCTTCCGTTTACACGAAATCGTTAAAATTAATATGTGGAGTGTTAAGTACATTATATTAATATTTTTATATTATTATAATGAAAATACTTATTTTCGGAAATTCGGAACCTATTTAAGCTATTGGAATTATTTGTGAAAGTATATTAAGTACGGTACCTAATTACTTACTCGAGATTACAATCACACCAGTAAAATTTTATTTGATCGTTATCTGGATTAACAATGTGTAAAATGAAAAGTGTAAAAAACTTTAATTTCAGTTAACTTAATTATCAGTTTCTTGTATGGGCTTTGTTTTTTTTAAATATTGTATTTCCATTTGTTTAAAGGTTTTACTACTCTGTCAAGAAAGTACCGGGAAAAGATCAATAATTCACAAAATGTCTGTTATTCATCCAAATTTATTTTATCACCTTCAAAGTATGCTCCTTTAGAAACGATACACTTGCGCCAACGAATAATCCATTCATCAAAACATTTTTTAAACGCTGCTTCCGGAATTGAGTTCAGTTCTCGCCGCGAATTCTCCTTTATGTCGTCATCGATTGAAAACGGGTGCCACGAAGTGGTAATTTGAGTTTAGGAAAAAGAAAAAAGTCAGCAGGAGCCATATCTGGTGATTATGGTGGTTGCTGGATGGTATTTGTTGAGTGTTTGGTCAAAAATTCGTTCACTATGATAGCCTTGTGCGAAGGCGCATTGTCGTGGTGCAAAATCCAAGAATTTTCTTTCCACAAATCTGGCCTTTTTCGTCGAATTTGCTCTCTTAAACGCCGCATAACGCTCAAATAATATTCTTTATTTACCGTTAGACCTTCTGGTAAGAATTTTCAGTCACTATTTTCTTCACTTTTGCGATGTTAACTTCAGTTGCAGACGTTGACGGCCTACCAGAGCGAGGCAAATCTTCCATCACGTCTCGACCGCTTTTGAACGCTTTGAAACACTCATAAGCACGAGTTTTTGATAAAGTCGATTCACCGTAAGCCTTCTGTAACATTTTCAGTGACTCCGAACACGAAATTCCATTGGCGATGCAAAATTTAAGACAAACTCTTTGTTCGATATTTTTGTCCATTATGAAATTCGCAATACACACTATATGATATTACTAAAACCAGCACTGTATTTAATATAAATAACAGATGCAACTCAAACTCCGCGCCAAAATGGAAAACAGTTGTGCCAATCTAACAACTACAAAAAAACAAAAATTTGAATTTTGAACCATAAACAAATCATCCATTCCCGATACTTTTTTGACTGAATGTATATTCCTTCCTATTGCACGTATATATATATATATATATCCAACCCGGTAGGATGAATATTAATTCCTACTACCGGAGGGTGAAATCTAATCCCAATTGGTACTCCAATTACACAATACATTTTATCCACCGATAAAATGAAGATAAAGCATTACATTTTTTACTTTATTAATTACTAGCTTCTGCCCGCGGCTTCGCCCGCGTGGATGACGGAAATTGCATGTTATTATTCATATAAACCTTCCTCTTGAATCACTCTATCTATTAAAAGCAAACCGCATCAAAATCCGTTGCGTATATAGGGACAGAGAAAGCTACTTTGTTTTATACTATGTAGTGATAATAGGATGTCAATTGTTATGTACCAATCAGTCATTATTTTAAATTTACACTCATTTGCAGTTATATAAACTTCAACACATTGTACGGTCGCCAGTGAATCAGTGATATTAAAAACTGTCAAATTTCCCCAAATGAATATAAACCTTGACAGTTAAGTTCAAAAACTGATTGAGATTGAAAAAAATTGACAGTTTGTGGTAACTTGATGTGCTGGCGACTGTAAAAGCTACATACTCAAATATATTATATTATAATAGCACTAAACTACAATACTATTTAACGTAGGTATATTATAGCATTAAACAAATGACGACAGTTATTGTGTAATATTGTTTGTACTTCACTTTAGAGGATTTTTTTAAATGTAATTGGTAATAGATTACATTGTTTTGTATTTATCCTGAAATAACGGATTTTATACGTTTATAACAAAATAACAAAAGGGTGATAACCGTTATTTGTCTAACGTTATAATAAATGGAGTGTAGCGATAGTTAAGAAAGTTTGGTATTTACCTTTTAAAAGCTACTCAAATATTTATATAAAAAACTTACTCCACAGTCCTTGACATTTAGACATGATTTATCTTCCAAGAAAACAAAGTTCTGCTAGAAGCGTTACCGCAAATAGTTCCAGTTTTCAAGAATTTTCCTTCATTGTATTTATTCCGGTCTTTAGGTTGTTTATATCGTGAAAATATGTAATGGTACAACTTCAGTACCTAATTTTGTAACAAAATTTAAAAAAGAACAGAAAAAAGGTGGCGTTTTATTAAAAATCTGTATTAATCAGGTACCTTACTTATGTTACATACGCTTCTTTATATAATATTTATTTATAATTGGATAATTTCGGTAAATGAAGTTCTTTGGTCCCTCTTCAACCTGTCTTGAGGATAACGTCTTGTTACTTCATCGGTCCGCATTGTGCAGAGAACCCATGATAAATTGAAATAACATACAGCCTACCTACACTAATATTCTAAAAATAGCTGAAAGAAGATCATCAGTATATTTTATCCATTGAAGTAACGTATCAAAGGCTAAGCTTATTAGTTTAAGATATGAAAGAGGGAGGATGGTAAAAAGCAAAACGCATAAGCGACCCAATTTCGACTGAGACGATACGAGTGTTTATCCAAACTTGCGCGCTCCGGCAAAGTAGGGAGATCAAGGACGATGTCTGCCGAACATGGGGAGGGTTTCCCCGGGAGACGGGCGCAGGGGAGGGTCGGGTGGCGGAGGTGATCTGGCGTCGAGCGGGGCGCGGTATGTTTTGATGCTCGCCGCCCGCTTTATTGATTTTCCGCACCCGCTCCGCCCGAACCTCCCCTTTATTATATACATATTCCGAGGCAGGTGGATGGCGCTATTGCCGACTGTCGTGCTATTTTCGGTTAGCCCGGCCACGTCGCACCCGTAGTAACGCTATGATTGATCGGCTGCTACCCCGCAAAGGCAATTTCTTTTTTGTTTTGCAATTTTATCATATAGGAATAGGACCCCTCAAGTTTTGTACGTTTTCGTTCAGCGTTTGAAGGTCATCTGTCAATTTAATTATGCCTGATTCATTGTGGGTGTATTTACTTTTGTTAATTGATATTCTATCTAGAAATGCAGGCATTAAGTCCGCCATTGTACTGTGTGTTTTATTTGTGCAGTTTTTGCAATAAATTCCGTGACTAGCAGATGTTTTCCCTAATATTTTTGGAGGTTATCTAGGTTTTTGTTTCATGTTACGTAAATAAGGTACCAAGTACATGATAACCAATTTATATCTGAGTGAAAATATCGTTATGTCGAGATTTGAGAAAGCAATTTATTCTGTGAAGACATACAAACGGTTCAGGAACCCTAAGCAGAATATTATTACGAAAAGGGATGTTCATTAATGTTAAATTTCCTTTCATCGTCAGGCAGCCGCGCTCCCGATCTTTCGTTTTTTTTTCCTTTTGACATTTAACTTGATATTAAATTAAATTTATTTGAGAAAGAGATCCTTCACTTATTTTACGGACGGTAATTTATACTAATTAAGTACGTGAAGGAATTTATTTTCAGTTTACTTAGGTCTTTGTACTAGATAAATAGTCGTAAATTATACATGCTTTCGACGTATAAAAATCGCGTGGGTGCTAAAGAGAAAATGATGACAATTCAAGCTAATTGATATAATTTGACTTCTTTTCAACCAAAGGCTCAATCGTACGCAATAGGCTGAACCTTGAATTCTTCAAAAGTGATTCTGATTGTATTTAATTTAATTGTAGTTTTTTTCTGAAGTTTTGTGGTACCGATTTGTTGATTGGTTCTCTTCTTTTCTTGATGACTTGTCCTATTTGTAATCTCTCTTATTTTATTACTGTATAACTATTGCCAAGATGACGACTAATAGAGAAGTATGTAAGAAAAGGACATGTTGCCGACCCCAAATAAATTGGGATAAGGGCAGCAGAATGATGAGGCTTCATGTTTCTTATTACAGTATATTTATTGTATTTATATATAGCTGTTGGTATTCCATGTGATATATAAATAAATAAACGAAAAAGTTTCGATGCTTTGAGAATGTCTTTGTTCGAATTCTGAATGGAGTTTGAACTGGAAGGTGTAATCTTTGGTATTACAAATAAAGGAGTTGTTAGCTCTCTGCTATTAGTAAAATAGTGGAGAACAATGGAGGTTACGTAACTCCATTACCCTGGCGACTGGGGTGGCTGTTGTTGGTCCGATATGGTTGAGCGAACATAGTTCTGAATTGTTGGAATCTACATGGGGTGTATTATTGTACATACGTAGTACTATGTGGAATAAACAAAGCAAGATACATGTTGGGAGAGGATATGTTGGATATGGAAATGTTTTATTGATTTCTGGCCTATTGCAGTATCTCAGGTTGTTTTAGATTGTTTAAATAAACAATTACATAAAATAACGTTTTAAAGTTATAGGTATAATAAGTTGCACAAACAAGAATGAAAAATATAAGTATTTTGTACTATATCACAGTATAAACAGCTCTTTAGGCGTCATAGCGTGAAAAATACATAAATCAATCACCAAAAACTTAAAGAAAAAATATTTATAATTAAAAAACTCAATTACATCAACCGGCAATGTAACTTTATCGCGAGTTTCTTAACTTTGTCGTCAGTATGCACGCAACCCAACTCAGAAACAGCTCTCCGCAAAATTTAAACGAGTAAAGTTTGTTACAGTTAGCTTACTCAACTGTCCGGTACTCCCCAACCTCCCCTCACCCCCATTATAGGGTGGAATGGGGCTGTTATAAGGCGTGTGTTAGACACGAGACAATGTTCCTTTGATCGTGCTCCTATTTTCTGAAGGATATCAATACCGAAGAAGCTCTTAAACATTTCTTTGTTGCTAATTCTATTGAAAGAAAATATGATGTCGGATTGTTGACGGATTCGCTTTGTTCTTTGTTTCTGTGCTCTTATTAGATTCTTACTTCAATGATAGAATACTTCTTTAATAATGAATAGCGAATAAAATAAACGCTAACCTAATTTGTACTTAAATATAAAGCTTAGAACTAATTCTAGGTAGGTTCCATTGTACGTTTCATTTTTCATTACAGAATTAATTCTTAAATTTTCGCAGCGCTTTGAACCTTCAAGATTAATTTGTCAACCGTTTCAGACACAGTCTTTGACTATACAATGGTTCATTATAATTTTATACATTCTTGTAACAAAGAGGGAGTACAGTGAATGACAAAAGTACAATTTATGTTTTTCGCTGTAAGTGTTTGCATTTTCCTCAGAGGGGGTACGCCAGACGTTTCATCTCTGTTGATGGATACAGTATGAGTGCATTGTATAGGGAACTAAAACCTTTCGTTTATGACCGCTCCGGGAACTTTTACAGTTCGCAATAAAGCCACTTGTGAAACTCCCACACATACGAATTTTTTCGTGCGTCTATTTTTATTTACGTCCAAATTCGACTGTTTTGTTCTGCGAACAATGAATGAAACTGTACTAATATTGAAGCTGAACTGTTTGTCTTTTGTTTAAACGCGGTCTGAAATTCTGGAACTCCAAGTTGGATTGGTGGAAGAATTCTTTTTCTATTTTATAGCTCAAGCGACCCTACACGGGTGCAATGTAGATACTATCGCGCGGGTGATACTTAGTTAAACTATAACGTGCCTATAAACCATCTTCTTGAATCACTCTATCTAATAATAAAAATTGCGTTAAAAACCGTTCCGAACTTCAAAAGACTGACGGAGCGACTTTGTTTTATACTATGTAAAGATTCTTGAGGAAGGTTCCGGCTATTTACCATCACGCTAAGACCCTTAGGAGCCGAGCACAAAGAAAAAAAACTAAAAGAAAACAATCTCGTAGCGGTGGCGGAGTTTGATGCGACACGGTGGGTCGGATGCCAATATTTCATGCGGACGAAGTCGCGGGCAGAATCTAGTATTTAATATTTGTTTGAATATCTGTCTGTTCTCGAACTGTATATTAATTTCTATACGAATATAAGGTATCCGTTTACGTATAGTGATCGTAGCTAAGATCGTTAGGAGCTAAATTATGGGTAGTTAGGACTCTACGACTGTTAGGTGATCTTTATATGTTGTCTTGATCTTAGATAAGGAAGGAACATTAATAAGGGTATTGAAGGTAATTGTTGGGAGTACCGTTGGCCGTAAACTACCTGAGTATTTGCGTTACCCAATACAGGCAATATCTTTGGAATAAATTCTATTGGAACTTATACAGGGTGAAATTGAATTCATGAGCAATATTTTAAGAGGCCATTGTACTCATCATTAACTGGAAGAAATGTAGGGAAAAGCTGAAGAAAAATTAGCTGTTCCCTACATTTTGAGTTTTGCGACCATAATGTATGGAACAGCTGACTTGTTTTTCGCGATTTCATATTTGTTCCCATAGTGAAAGATGTTCATAATGATAAGTACAATAACCCCTTAAAATAATGCCCATGAATTCAATTTCACCCTGTATATAGATAGGTGTATATAAACCTCGTATCAGTGGTATCACAAGCTAAAAGCTAGTTCGAGCGCTTGCAGGAAATTGAATGAGAGTCGCGGGAGACGCAAATGTGTGCCAGACGTAATGGTTTCCTGGTGGAGTGCTACCTAGATTGTACCTACCAGCTTGTATATACGTGGAGAGTATACGGAAATCTTTAGATATAGGACTTACAATACCGTTTGGAATAAAATTATATTTAGAAGACATCGATTTGCAGATATGTTTTTCCATCTCTTATATAGGAATCTGATACTACCCGTATCAGATTCTTACTGTAAGGAAGGTTTTGAAATGCAAGTATACAGTATGATGGTGATTGGAGGTGATTCGCAAATTCTTGTAAAGTCCACCGATCACTTATTGAAACACTGTGTTGCAATTAAATAATAAAAATAATCATGCTTTATTTCACTTCAGCAATTTGTTTTGCAATAAATTTTAAACTAACAAAAAAAATAACTACTAAAATAAAAAAGTGGTAGAAGTCAGAGGTCAGAAATTCAAACTTTTTACGCCGTTATACAATAAAATAACTACGTAAAAACTTAGCATATTCTCACACTTCAAAGTTAGAAGCATCGAACATTTCAAACTGTATAACATCTCTCGTAAAAAAGTTAACTCACAAACACATAATGGCGATAATATTGATAGCCGTAATAAACTTGAAACTTTCATTTGTCAGAGGTGACCACGCAGACAGAGCTAAGAATATTAATATTCATCACTTTCTCAAACAGGACCAGCTAATCCGTTCCCTGATCCTGGGGCCACGGCCCGGTATTAATCACGTCGTAATCTCACCAAATAGAGCGACCCGCGAGCAAAATAAACAGTAATGGCTGCAGGCAACGTTGCGTAACCGCTGCTGAGCCGTGCTGGTGCTGACTCACTGCTGCTTGCCGCGCTCATCAGTGCGTGACGTAACAAATACTTACCGCTGGCGATTACTACATAGGTTTCCAGACCATAATATCGGAAAATGATTTGACCGTGAAAAGGGCTTCATTGTATTCCACTGCTTCATCCGTAAAGAGTTCTCATTCGTTCCACAATATAAGGTTACCAGCAAGCAAAGCAATATATGTCCTTCTCTGAATTACATTTGCAAACATTTACAATCGTACTCCGTGAAACCTTGAACAGTTCATGTTATAAAGATATAGTAACTGTATCCTTTACATTTATAATTACACAATTGTATTTCCATTGTCTTTGTCGAGTTTGGTGTTAAAATTCGTGTCTTGCGTCCCACATAAATACTTTCAAGCAAGCTGTCTATACAACGCCGGTGACCCTGAATGGTCCAATAGCGTTAGTTAGCAAACAGCGGATAGAATAGGTCTACATGTAGATATAACAGCCGTTTGTGGGGGGAGGGCTGGGGGGAGGGGGGCGGGTTCAACGCACCGGATACGTCTGTCGCCGGGCACTGGCTTGTATGCAATACACTGAAACAGGTGTGCGTTTTGTGTCAATGTGTGTGTTGTAACATTGACATAAATACTAGTGCAATTGTGTGCACGCTCGGCCATACAAACAGGTTTCTCCATGTGTGAGTGTAGATTGTGTGTGTACGGTGAATTATTGCTGCACTTAACACGATACGTGGGCAACTATACTAATGTTGATTTGTGGAGGTGTTCCATAATGTGGGGCATAATGTTTACATCTGATACGAGGTCGTAAAGGCAACTATCGATGTTCGGCATTAATTAATATATAAAGGACAATGCTCACGAAGTATGAAAAAAAAACCCAGGCTTGGCGCAAATGAAACGTATCTCAGATTTTTAGTATAACTGTTTAATAAAATGCCACATAGGTGGCATCATCGAAATAGGTGGCTAAATGTAAGAAATTACTATTTGTTTAGTGGCAGGGTTAACGTTCAGGTATTTCAAAATGTAATTGAAATATTTACAATTAGCATATACTAGATAACAAAAACAAACTCTTTACATTTAAACTGATGACTGAATGCAAAAAATGCTATTTATTTTATGGCAGGGGTAACTTTAAGGTACCTAAAAACAGTTACATCCGGCATACTTACTCGTCGAGTTCATGGGCACCATCAAAAATAACGGGAACGATAAAGTTCTTAGATAAAGTACTTAGAGTAAAAAAAAAAAAAAAAAAAGTCTTGATTGTATGCGACAAGTATAAAACAGAAAGAGAATACTCAGTATTTTGAAGAATGAAGGAGATAACCTCCTGTTGCCGGTGCGCACACGCTCTCTCTCTCGCTCACGCTTCTTACTTAGACATCTTATGGAGCGCTGTAGTGATGCGTACGATGAATACGTACCAATAATAAAAGAAAGTCATGTGGTTTTACGTACTTTCACACAGAAAAACCATTAAGTAAAAATAATCCCTGCCACTAAACAAATAGCATTTTTTTACATTTAGCCATCGATTTTAATGATGCCACCTGTGTGATATTTCATTTCACATTTATACAAAAAAAATGAGATCCATTCCGTTTGCGCCAAGCCTGGGTTTTTTTTGAGCATTGTCCTTTAGATTAATGTTCTGGTTGGCGTTAGGTATGTCTGCTACCAGCATGTATGATGCTAATTAAACCAGTTGGCACATAGATACATAAACATTATACTTAAATAGGCGTTAAATTATGTTGAAACTGTAGCAGCTCAACTGGAAATTATTACTGTTTGGATTGATTAGCATTTCTAGTTTCGATTTTAACATACTAGATGTAATTTTTTATTTTGTTATATAAGCATTTAGAGCAGTATTAAAATAAATAATTAAATAACGTTTGAGAAAGGCGACGCTATATTTAGTTTTACTATCCAAGTAACCTACGTCAGGAAAATAACAGAAAGTGCTCTACTAATACGAATCCAATTGGTTTTGTCGAGAAGCGGTCGTAACAAAGGTTATCCGAGAAATGATGAGAACGCGACACAATAGTTCTCGCTAATAATGTAGTATTTTCATCTTCAGGAATATAACAACATTCTCCGAATTGTTCACAAATAAATCTTAAGGTTTTTGTGTCGTCTGTCGATACATATAAGTTACATAAAAAGTTCAAGGACAAAACGGCCCGAAGAAAGGCGCGACGTGTCGCTGCCACGCTATTCTTGTAAAACAATTCCTATTAAGTTTTCATAGAAACTGTTCTACTAGATTCGCGTCGCGCCTATCTGCGGGAGTCTTAAATCTCTTTAAAGGCTGTAAAGGCGAATTGAGTTCTCAAGAAATTCGACACGGCCAATTGTAATCTTTAGAAAATTATGTGCCGGAACTCCAAGACACGAAGATAAGATATATTTAACTGGATTAAAAAAAATCATGGGTAATCTACAGGCATAGCCATCGTAAACTGTGTGCCAGTTTTTATTCAAGTAATTTTAAAAGAGGTTTCTAAATTCTCAGAGGAACACTCAATAGCTATTGCAAGATATAAAACTTAAATATGTATCTTTCTAACAGAGAAACTCCGGTTTAGATTACGAAACTGAGTATCAGTCTACATGTCTCTAAAGAACCTACATTTTCTTTGGGCTGACTCTGAACCAACTTCGTACCTACACCCAAAAATAATGTTCTTTCAAACACCCTGCCTGACTGAATTACGAGCAATAGCTCGTCCAAATTCTCCCTTAAAAATCTTCAGAAGCAAAAACTAACCTTATCCATTGTTTCACAGGATTGGGACCCTCGTCAGGCTGGAGCAGACGCAGGCCTAGATGCCACAATACTGTCTTCCTTGTCTTCCGAAGCCGCAGAATGGAAGACCATACAAGATGGCCAGCGGATCCTGACCACCACACCTTCGGTTCTCGGGGGCTGCCGTGCCCAAGTGTACCGGTCTGCAGGTGCCACGCAATGGTACACTGCCGTCATCGTTGGAGTCAACGAGCATACTGGGGTGAGTAGTCTTATGAACATGATCCGAAGATCTTCTACAGACTTTTAGAAAACGATGTTCGAATCTGCTCGATGCTAACTCTTTTTTTTTGAGGGTGGGAAATCATCCAATTAGCGTGTGGGAGTGTCAGAATCTTACTGACTAAAACCCATCCATGTTCCTTCCTTAGCCCTTTATGTTCTGGGGTAGCGGTTACCCTTTCGGACAATCCCGCTTTTGATGCTAACTCTGAATCGATCATTTTAAAACCATCTTGAAATAGTCAATCCTGAATACGCAGTACGTATTCATCAACTTTTTGACTGATACCTCGGTAGGTATCAGTTGATATCGGTATATCAACTAGTACTGTAATACATACGAATACAAACTGCATCGATCCAAAGAATCGTTTCTTTGGATACTCATTGGTATCTCCATCGTCCAGCAGCAAATATGTTTTATCCTACTACTATTATAAAGGCGAAAGTTTGTAAGTATGGATGTATGGATGTTTGTTACTCTTTCACGTAAAAACTACTGTATAGATTTGGATGAAATTTGACACAGAGATGGTTTATATCCTGGATTAACACATAGGATATTTTTTATCCCGGTAGAACATTCCTGTGGGATAATTTCCGACCTCCACGCGAGCGAAGCCGCGGGCAGAAGCTAGTATGATAATATGATGATTTAGAGTGATAGTTTAGAGTCCCTCGCATCTAACGGTTTGCTATACTTAATGTAAAATCTATTTAAAAAACAGCTACTTACCAAATGGCCCAAATATCCTCTCATTGCAATCTCAATTCGTTTCTCATGAGTAGTTTTGAGATAATTATGATAAGCTGATTGATCGAATCCATTAAATCCATTTTAATGGTACCGTACCATTTAATTTATTCATCGATACTAGGGTGCTATGAAGGCCAAGCATTCGCTTTCTGTTGAGTAAAATATTTAACCATAACTGGTTAAACTGGAAGCCAATCCCAAAATTATTAGGAAAAGGGTAAATAATGAATGCACCAGTTTCCAATACGTTCTAAACTTCTAACTAAGCAGTACCTACGATTAATAAAGATTAGATAGTTTAATGTAACAAGAATATAGGAGCCAAGTTCTACGGAAACCCCTCGCCTTTGCCTTGTAGAGCTCGGATTTTGCCTAAGCTGAGTAATTTCACAGAAAACTAGTAGGAAAGATAACTTAATTCCTACAATGCATTAATGTTTTTTTTTTATGTGGTAAGTTTCTTTGAAATAATTCTCCTTTTCGTGTGGTTAGTGACTAACCTGGTGTCAGAGTTTTTATGCTGCCCATGGGCTTAGCTTTACATGCTGTCGAGAAATATCTCTCAGACATGCTGGTTTCCTAACGATGCTTCACCGATACTTCACCGATTTTTAAGCAAGTGATAATTATAAAACACGCACATGAATCCGTAAAATCGTGGTCCGACGGGCAACACCACTATGGCTATCACTGCTATCCCATTGAAATAATGGAATTTGCGGACTATAGACCTACCTGAATACATTTTTACCAATACGACAGCTTCTCAATAACTTAATAACGCAAAATAAGAACTGAGTTACATAATGACATGTCATGTTTTTTCTACTTGCCAGATGGGAAATTGGCTTCAAAAGTCATCTACCGTTTTCTTTATGTTCCTATTACAAAACCAATTTCGATTCCCAATAAAGTAAGTAACGTGATTGACGATCGACATCTCATATAAAGTTATGATAAAAAAGTAGCGAAATTAAAACTGTACATTTACAAAGAGAAAAAATAAATGGGATAGAATGCTTGTTTATCTGCTTTATTTCAAGTTTTTGAGTTATATGTATGTAAGAAAGAGTTGAACAAAAAAAATACGTAACTGCGTTCGGATGTGGTGTATATGTGTAATTATGTCGTCGCACATTTCTTTTGAGATGGCAAATCCGCAGGCAAGAGCTAGTCATAAAAACCGACCTAAACAATTGGATCTCGATTTGATAAGATTCGTCTCTATTACGAGTACCTACTCAATATTATCTAGTCTGTTTTAGAAGGATTTAATGTCAACTAAAATTGTCTATTCAGAACAGGATATAAAAAAACCCATTAAGATAATACGTTCCTGAATTCTTATCTCCTAGCTCGGTGCCTTAGCTAACAATAGGATCTCGAAGAAATATCTTAAATAATTGAGTGCAGGTGAGCGTTATAACATGAACAAGTAACTGTACAAGAAATTCTACAAGATAATTCCGAAGCGGGAAGTTCTGGAGAGAACCCGTTTGGTTTATTGAACGCGATGGCATCCGACAACGATGTTCAATTTATAAGGGCGCTCATAAGTAACGAAACAACTTGAACAGCGTGTTCGTTACTTGATCAACATATGGAAACCTGTTCTGCAGAACGCTGTGTCGCTCCATAAATGTGTACGTGGAATCCTGAACTTTCCACATGCTCCCAATTATAACGCTGCCACTGAATTGGTCGCCGGCGCCTGTTGGAAATGTAGAACCTGTTCGGTACTTATTGATGGATAACTGAGTACTTTGATAGAACTCGTTAATTCGAAGGCAGCCATGGGCATAATACATGTACGAGTAACTGCCAACGTCGATCACGTAGATGTATAAGAAGTTAGTAAAACAGCGAGTCAATTTATGTCGACAGCGTCCGTGTGAGGTACACTGATGGAGATTTAATTAAATTCCGTGATCGATTGCCACGCGTAGGACTAAGTGCCGTTCAATTAACTGCAGTCCATGAAATGGTCTTTAAAGCCACAGTTTGTCGTACAACAGTGTGGTCTGGGCCCTATCCAATAAAGCTGACAATCCGACATATATGTCAAAAAATGACAAAATTGTAGAATTGTCGCGCTTAAGCTGTTTAATAAACGTGACAAATATGTCAAAAATCGACAGGTGAAATCTTGACATATTTTTAATGTAAAAACACGTTTAATTAAACTCGACATATCAAAAAACCACAGTCACAATATTTCTGACAATTGTCGGTGACAATATTGTCGGATTGTCGTGACAATTATGTCGACTTTTGACATAATATATTTGCAAAGAATTTTGTTTTATGAAGCTGGATGAGGGTAAAATTGAAAAAGATATTATCAAAGTAAATCACTAGTGCAACTTCGATTGTGTTATGATCGCGTGTAAGATGGAAATGCACAGAAAACTTACCATTTTGGGCCTTATTTACGAAAGTAAAAATACACTTTTTGGGAAGTTTAGTGACCAATTGACCCATTTACCATTTTTTTGTAATAAACTTTTTCAATACACTTTTTAACACCTTCAAAATTCAAAATATGATTTCGCGACAGAGGGTAACGCGCCTGTCAGAATTGTCGGACAATTCTACAAATATGTCAACATGTCACGACAATTTTCTGTTTAATAAAGCAGATTTGACAAGTTTTTCACGACAAATTGTCACCTGTCAGCTGTCGCATATAAAGTTTTATAAAACAGAAAAATGTCAAGAAAAAAAAGAGTCCGACATACACTCACCGGCACGGAAACTTGGCCACATGTAAATTTCACGATATTTCGCATTTATTTATATTTTTGACACCGAAATAAGGGTAGATGCACTCAGTAAGTGTTTCTTATGCTTTTAGAACTTGAAATTGAAAACGTCACTATACCAATAACTTAGTTTTATTAAATTGAGCACTTTTGCAGAAATAAGGAATTTTACACTATCAATTTTTAAACTCTATAAAATAAAAATATACCTAAATTGGTCTATTGTCTCTACGTTTTAGTATCGGGTGTTTCCTCCTCTAGCCCTAATAACGGCCTGCATTCGATCTGGCATGCTTTGAATAATGTTTCTGACATCAACTTGCGGTATGTTCTCCCAAGCAGTAAGTGCTGCATTTCGAAGTTGGTTAAGAGTTTCTGGCGGGTCGGAGGTGGACTTTATCTTTCTTTTGAGCATGTCCCAGATATGCTCAATCGGGTTTAGGTCTGGACTACGCGCTGGCCACTGCAATTTTTGAATACCAACTGCTTGTAGATATTCTTCAACACAATGTGCAACGTGTGGGCGTGCATTATCGTGCATTAGGAGGAATTGGTCGTATCCAATGTATCCCGAATAGACCAAAACATGTTCCTGGAGGACCTCCTCGATGTATCGGGTTGCAGTTAGCCGGTTATCGACGATAACCAACTCCGTGCGACCATCGGAACTTATTCCTCCCCAAACCATTATAGAGCCTCCATGGAAACTCACAGTTTGTGTTGTGGTAATCGGTAGAAATCTCTCTCCTCTTCTTCTCCACACTCGTTCTCGACCGTCTGGAGCACGTAAAGCTATTCGACACTCATCTGTGAACAGCACTCGAGCCCATTGCTCGTGGGTCCAGCTGGCGTGCTCACGTGCGAATTGAAGTCGAGCTACTCGGTGATGTCTGAGGAGTTCTGGACCGCGTGCTGGTCTACGAGCTTTTAAATTCAATTCCTCCATTCGCCTTCTCACTGTACGCTCACTAACATTCACGCCTCTTGCAATTTGGAGCCGCTGGCGTATCTCAACAGCGGTCAGGTAGCGGTTTCTTAAAATTTCCAGGACAATAAAACGGTCGTCCCGGGCCGATGTGCATCTGACGCCTCCACTGCCTGGTCTACGGGAATAGTGGCCAGTCTCCTGGTATCTTTTAAGGGCATACTGCATTGAGGAACGTTGTACATTAAGCACCACAGCAACTTCACGCTGTGTCAACCCTTGGTCGATTAATGCTACAGCCTGCGCAACCTGTGCAGGTGTTAATGGCATTTTTATTAGTGTTAAAGCACCTTTAGTTTATCAATAAACAGCCCAAAATCACAATAGTTCAATAAGGTACCGAAAGCTTTTACAACATACAAATTTAAACTTGCGACTTAGTCGCTCAAGAGACACGATTTAACTAAAAATTTGAAGTTGCACCATAGTGCACTCAAACATAATGAATTACCCTCTTGAACTAAGAGTAAACATTTTTTAGACCTACCCTCATAAGAAACAATCAATAGAAACACTTCAAGTTATTGTTATGGCGAGTATTTGCGAGATAAGCGTTGGCCAAGATTCCGTGCCGCTGAGTGTATTTGTGAATTTTCCACCATGACAATTTTGTCGCCTGTAAGTTTTATTAAACAGAAAAATTGTCGAGTTGTCACTTTTTGACATATGTCGGACTTGTCGGATTGTCAGCTTTATTGGATAGGGCCCTGATAGCGTTTCTAACTAACATAACTAGTAAAGTTTGTACGTTTATTACGAGTTCGTCTCACGAGAGTTAAGGCGATGAAACTTTGCAAAGAGGAGTACGTGTGTGTGTGTTTTAAAATAACTAGCTACTTTTACTTTGAAGCGATATTCTCCTAGGGATACAGAATTAACTCATGTTTGCTGCTTCAAGTTTAATCTATGCGAGCTAGGTGTAGTCTAGTTGAATATTAATATCCATAATTTCAAATTCCTTACCCGTATAGAACCTACTCGAAACGCCAACCGTTCATTGTTTACGGATCAAGGCCGGCTCACGATATTAACTGGGATCTCAGAACAGCTTAACTTGTTGTATAATATTAGTTTCTCATGTAAACTCACGTATCATGTATTCGTGTACTTATTTCTAAATACGTTTGCAAAGAATATAAACAAGATATTGTATTAACAATTTATTGGAATTATGATCAAACGGAAACTATAATATGAAAAATTCATGCTTACGTCTTGTGAAATTTGTTTTGTAAACGTAGTATATATTGTGTAATGTGATTACTACAGCATTTTTTGCTAATGCTTTGTTTGATTACTTTGCTGAACTATATTTTACATTTTAATAGCTAGTCGATTTTACAATCATCAATTATGTAATCAGCTTTGTTAAAACCACGGCTAACACCATGCTTATTTTCTATCTAAGATTTCTTACAAGCTGAACCGCTATCCCTATCGCTATACGTATTTATTACGACCATTGGTCATAATTATTTATGAAAGGAAGTTGTAACCATCTGCCGCGTGTTCCGTCTTAATGCTTATTAATTTATTAATGTACAATCATTTCCTTTAATTATTTCCATATTGCCTTCGGTTCGTTGCCTAGCAGCGAAACATGCTATAAATGTGTTAATTTCGATTCTGGGTAGCGTGAAATCAGCTTATAGACTATTTAATCAAGATAAATCTGTAATATATTTGGGGAATTTGTTAGTGTATAAAGCTGTATCCATAATACTGTGGCGTGAGGGTGGGCTTTGGGCGCTCCGTTCCACCCCATACACCCCTTCGCTAACTTCTCTAAACAAACTTTGTTGTTTTGCGTTATTGAAACACTTTATTGTTTTTCTTTCATCTCCTCTCCTTTGAGAATGGCGATGTCGAAGTTGTACTGTACGTATCAAAACGAAATGTTTCTGTTTGGATTTGCTTGTTAAATGTTTTTTTTCTTGCTGTACTGTTTAATGGTAGATGAATAGGAATTGTTTTTGTTTGAATACAGTCCGTACAATAAACGACCTACAAAATGTTTTAGACAGTATAAAACGGTCTAAAACATTTTTGTTATTTTATTCCTTACCTTATACCTATTGTAATTATTTTTTAAACTACACAATTTAGAAACGTGGAGTGAGTCTTGGTCTACCATTTTTTACTCTTTAATTCCCAAAATAGGTCCCAATATTGTAAAGACATATTGACAACGTATCCGAATTGTAATTTTATAAATTTCAGCTTGAGTTTACTTTCCACGTTTTGACGGAGACGCTACTTTGCAATGATACCAGTTTCTATTATCTGGCAAATGAGCTCAATGCTTGGGTACTTGAAGTAAACGAGTCTTTCTGTTGGTACATCTGAGAAGATACACGAAGTGGAGGCTTGTACAAAGTTAAGCAGACACATAAACCTCACGACATCTAGTCGCCCTCGTTCGGGCGGGTGATTGCGAACTGCCAACTACAATTATTACAATAACTCATCAAACTCTTCACAGAGTGTCAGAGTTTCGGAGTACTTCAATCTATCTCGAACTTTGCTAAGTAATTACAGTTAAAAAGTTGAGACGTTAAACAAATTTATACTGCGAATTAGCGAGTGGAAAACTTGGTTCGTTCTTCGCAAGGTTCGTGTTACTGGAGTCCGAAACGTCGAAGTTTTGAGTAACCCCTCGTTCGCCCCCTTTCCCTGTTTCCCAAGTAACTTTCTTAAAGTTTCTTATTTGTTTCTCGCAAGTTTGTGCCAAACTTTGTCTGTTGGCTGTCGACATGTTTATCGACAACTCTCTTTGTTTATTTTATTGATATGTTTGACAAATGTTGGCTCTACAATATATTCAAGTTCCAAAAAATCTTAGACGTTTTCTATTAACAATGTGAATCATTCGTCACTGTTCAAATGATTCATCTAACAAAGGATGTCCGCATATTGCTATACAACAAGATCATCCGTGCGTAAGAATTGGATACAAAGATGGCTCCAGACGCTGTTTTTGTGAATACATTTTCGATTATGATTAAACTCACAGTAGGCGGAATTTATAGGTACGTTCAAGGTTATGTTCGCTCAAATACCTGTACGGACCCACTCGACGAACAACATAAAACAGAGACGTATTTGTTTACGCCATATTCCACCGAACTTAACCGAGCAGCGCTCGGGCGTGAGAAAGTTTAGATAGGAATTTAGGGAATCTTGTTTGTTTACGAATATAAAACACCTGCCAAACTTCGTGTTTTACTTTCAAAGAAATTGGTTATTCGTATCCTATGACTAGTCTTGTTTGTACGATGGAATGGAAATTTATTAATAGCGTCGATGAAAAAGCTAAACAAAATATTTATGAGAACGTCTTTTTGGCTTCTTTCAAACTCATTTATAATTCGAGATGGATTCTTATAAATATAAAACCATTGAGCAACCGCCTACTTCTATTAATTTAGATTCCTACGTTGGTAACTAGATGGCGCTAGTAGTAACGAGTAAACTGCCACAATCAGGCTTGAGACGTGAGGTGTTATAACGGTATCAGACCATCATAGGTGATCGTATTACCATATCTGGTTCTATACACATAACAAGGCGATTTCTAAGAATCCGGTTGTGTAGTAGCTGCTTAGAAAAACAGAGTAATAAAGTTCTATTTCTTATTTTGTTCGCAGGAGCTGACTGTGACGGATGATACAGTTTTGGAGGAGCACAGCGAAGATCCATCGCTGGTGCAGATGAGGCTATTAGGCGATGGAGGTAAATACGTCAACAATACCTCTCAGTAACAACACAATTCTAAACAAAAGCAAAGCAATCAGCCAATGGATTCACAACAATGCGAAACCGTATCGCTTTGTCGCATTACGCATCATTATTCTGGTTAACGATTAAAAGGATCGCCATGATTGATTACGATAACATTTATGTGGGTACATGGAAACAATGGGGTCTGGTTACATAACCTACACGCTGCAGTGAACAATCTTCGGCCATCTGTAGAACAATGGCTGGTTTCACCACGCACGGTTATGATTTATACCTAATGTATTTTTAAATAGATCTCGCTCAGCCTATTGTAAGGTCGACATTATGGATGTTTATTTAAACTACTAACCTAATTACGGG
The DNA here is from genome assembly GCA_951799385.1 of Hyppa rectilinea. NCBI lineage: Eukaryota > Metazoa > Arthropoda > Insecta > Lepidoptera > Noctuidae > Hyppa > Hyppa rectilinea. The sequence continues at coordinate 6,374,858 of OX637315.1, read as the reverse complement.
ACAACGAAGTAAACAATGGTAATTGGGCCAATTTCACCATTAAACTGAACGCGATCAGCACATCTAAACGGTATTCAACAGCTGTCAGTCTCAATATTCCATAAGAATTATGACAGACACAGGTCTTAAACGCGGTTAAGATGTGCTGATCCCGTTGAATTTCATTGGTTAAATTGGCCTTTAACCTTTCGTACAAATTGAAGGAATATCTAAAAAAGTAGAGCTAAGTATTTAGTACCTACAAATAGAAAGTTTATTAGTTAAGATTCTCATTGTTCTAACTGTCTGAGAAATTATTAAGTACACGTACAAGTTTCATCAAACAACGAATCTAGCTCGGGGCAATGTGTATGCTGTGTGTAGAGCTACGAATGCGAAGATATCTTTTATAAATCGATCCATTGTTTAGATAGCAGCTGACAGACTAATAATAGTGCATTATAATATTGCGCAACCGTGTGTGCCAACGGCTATATTGCAATGAGAACATAGGATGGTGTTGTAAATACTTTTATGTTCATAATTGGATTGAAACCTTAGTAATTGACGTTGCATTATGCTGAAGAAAGAATGTACGCTTACATGTAACACGTGACTTAGCGCAACTAGGAACTGAATTAAGAGACATAAGAAGAACATTCAGTGATAATATCAGTATCGCCATATATCCTAATGTTAATAAAAGTAACTATAGATATGTGCCCGGTTGGGGCAATAGGCTCGACTCCTATTACATGGAACATAAACATAATGTGGGTGCAGGTTACTATAGTTATATAAATATTATAAGCTGAAGAGAATATTAAAGAAAATGTGTTACAGAAAAGTAGAAGGATCTGATATATTTTATTCCTGGCTTTATTGTCTAGATTTACACTTGACACACATTCCCGAGACTCTTCTTTTATATCATATCCAGTAAAACCTCTAATCCTTAGTAGATGAAGATAAAGCTATATATAGAGTTAAATCCTGCACGTGTTTAACTCCACAGACCCAAACATTGACTTTACCTTGTTTTTTTTCAGTAATCGAATCGATTATGAAGGGAGAAGTGGTGGGCGTAATGCCGAGACGATCTCGGTCCAACCTCCAAGTAAGTTCCCTAGATAATAATCTGTCTTTTTTTTTTTTTTTTTTTTAAGGCTGGGAAATCATCCAATGACTTCTCCCGCTCTGGGTGGAGCGGGAGGGAGTGTCAGACTCTTACTGACTAAAACCCATCCATGTTCCTTCCGTAGCCCTTTATGTTCCGGGGTAGCGGTAACCCTTTCGGACAATCCCGCTTACCCGGCAGGCTTGGCCCTGAGGGGCCCCTTCATATGCTGACATCTCTTTGAGGCGCGCGTGGAACATATACGCGCCGCACGGCACGGGTCTGGTTCTGATCGGACGGTGAGTCACCCATTACTCACCGTCCGCAGGCCCGCGCCTACGGTGGCCGGGAGTCGTCACGTGGCTCCCGACGCCCGGAGCGTCTCCCGCGGCGGCTGGGACGGGAGGACCTTTCTCTCTCCCATCCCGCCACCTCCTTCGCGAGCATAACTTTTTCGCAGAAGGTCTTGAATATTTAATTAAGTAAGAGATCCGAGCTCCGGCGGTATAAAGGAAAATTATCCAGTTTCAACGAGACGATGTTTCTCGAAGCTAACTGTATTACGTACATGTGCCCATCTACGCTGTGAGTCCTGTTCCTTCTAATTGAATTCTCTCAGATTTTAGAGCGTCCTTAAAATAAATGAAAGGCATTGAAGTAAAATATTTAGAATTCCAAGAATAACGTTATTAACGGTTGGAATTTATATCCTATCATATATATATACAACCTAATACAATAACAACTTATACATACATACATTAAAAGACTATCTAACTAACTATATACAAATAAATCCAAAAAGAAAAAGGGACACTTAGACGTCGAAGTACTCATCCGCATCGCTGTCGTCCGGAAACAAGACCAGAAGACAAGACTGGCAGCATTGCCACGTTGAATGGCAATGCTAATTCTTTGGCCAGAGAACAATCCAGCCATGTGAAGTGTCGACCAATCAGCGAGAAATTTCCTTAAAAAGGAGCTGCGCCCTCGGGCCCCATGACCCTAGAGTGTCTATTTATATTCAATTGAAAGTAGAATATATCGTATCTACAGGAAATTTCATAAAAGTGAACGAGAACAAGCCGAGCCTTCTTCAAAATGTTCATAGCATGCAAATGATGCAAATCACTTATGTATGTATATTCAAGTAGCGTTTGTCTGTCTATCCGTCGGTTATTTTGGTGTTCATGTCGCGACAAGTCTCCGGCGCCTGGTGACGCATACGCCGCCATTATACTAAACTCACACTGGTTCAGCTAAATATGGTATAAATGACTAACTGGTAGGTGTAGTTACGATCTTGGTAGATGCTACCAGTTCGGAATTAATTAGGTAGTAATCGTAAAATGAAACTGATATTCACGCTTTGATAAAGGCAATAGTAATGGAAGCAGTATAAACATGGAATAATGTAAATGGTGAATAATTTGTTTTGAACACATGTAGAATTCAAACGGATGTAATCGGGAAATAGTTCAAAACAAACGGATCTACTTACCTATTAAACTTCAAATAAGAGAGCAATATCTTATAGACAAATAAAGCGAGCAAAACCTCCTTTGTTCCACTCAAAACCTCTAAACATTTATGACACAACAGTGTTGTAGATATCTAGTCAACCGCAGAATGTTTTCTGAACTATGTTTCGGTAGTTCAAGTTCTGTCGCTCCAACTCTAAACTTTAAACGATGGAGTTTCTGCACCACTGAACTCATTTGAATATTGGAATAGAAACTGCTTCTAAGAAGTTTGGCTTCAGTATTGTTTTAATGTTTATCAAAGGATGTTTAAAGGCCCAAGCGGAATACTCCTTTTGAATATTGAAATACGTGTTGGCTTTAAAACTTCTCGGGAGTTTCAAATTTAGCTACGGTGCTGTTACAAGTGTAAGATAATTAGCTTCCAGTCCATAAATATGTCCAGACTAATTCTGTTTCTGAGTAGATGTATTTTCAAACTATATTCAAAGGGCATTCGCTAATGTAATGAGACGCATTTCAATTAAACTGGCGGCTGAGAAACAACCGATGTTGTTTCTACCTCTTACCTGATTGCGACCAGAAGGAGGGTAATTTGTTTGTTGTTGTATTGAGGTTTTAGTTCCGATTCCTATCAATTATCTACTGGATCTATGTATATGATTATTATATATTGTTTTTTTAATAATCCAATTTATTTAGCAATTATTTTGCTCCCACGTTTATTTAAATTCAAGACTATGTAATAACCGGAGAAGTTCTAAGGTTCCGTAGAATTTAGTTTTTATTAAAATGTCTTGCTCAAGACACCTTTCAAGGTCTCAAGGATCGGACGCTCCAAGGTCCCGACATTCGTGAAGGACGTGTCTTTTACTCTTGGATGAAATGAGTTCTGAATGAGAATGACTAATTATATGGTTCACCTTCAGATAATCTGGTCGCTCTTGTCAAAACCTTATCGACTGGATTAATTTCGTTATTCCAAGAGAATTCTTGCTTTTTTGGGTGTGGATAAAAGTTTGGGTAATTGACTATCCCTTTTTCTGTTATCTTTGTTTCAATTTACATACATTTTCTTGTTGCTGGAGTATAACTTCGCCCCTATGTTTAGGTGTAGTAAGCGTTATCTATTTAAAGTTTGAATCGGGCTTACTAATAGAAACTGTAGTAACGCACCTAGATCTTTCACAAGACCTACCTATGTTCTATCAACATTCTTGGAAAAGAATCATACAATTATCTATACTTTCCTTTGTTTTTTCGTACAAGGTAAATAGTAAAAGGAAATACCTATCTATTTCGAGAACAAAGAAATATGAAATATAAATTCGGATGGAGCCACGGATAAAAACAATGTAGTAACAACGATACAGATTAACATGAACCGAAGACAAAGCAAGTCGTCAGTTACTGCGCAGTGACCCATCCGAGCCTTAGGATGTGTAGTTATTATTCAGAGACCAATAAAGGTAGAACTCGGACCTCTTAAATACTGTCTACCTTTATTATGTAGATCGCAATATCAGACTCGTCGAAAGGGTCTCCTAAAACTGGTCCTATTTAGAACACCCACACTTACTTTCATGTTCCTATGAACCCTTATACTCGTATGTAGGTATATGAATAATCTTAGCTCGTGAACATAAACGAGGTCTCTGCAATTATAGTTTGAGTGAAAGAGTTTATAATTACATGATAAATTAGCTTCTTTTACCAGACCAGATTACGAAACAGCTTATTTATATTTAAATTACTCTGTCAAGGTATTTAATCTGGATTGTGAAAAGGAAATGGAAGTATTTTATAGAACGGTAATGCAGTCGTCCGAATTCGTGTCACCGTCCATAAAGCATATTTCTTTTTGAAGGCAGGAGGCAATGAGAGAGATTTAGTGGTGGGTGCATTGTATATGGATGTCACGTACAGCCGCGCAATGCCCGATAGTGTTCATCTCGTATGCCACCAATACACTCGGCCATAATTCTCATCTAGCCACGTTTGCCTGCAAGCTGACGACACTCGCGTCGTTCATCAAAATAGTGGACTTTAAACGTTCCATTAGTACAGAGGCCAGCACATGAAGTTACCACAATCTGTCAAATTTCTTTGATAGTATTTCAACTTTATTGCAAAGACATAAGGTTCATTTATAATTGAGAAAATTTGACAGTTAGGGATAGCTTGATGTGCTGGTGTTTGTACATAACACCAGTTCACTGTGTCAGTCAATCTCGTAACCTAGAATGAACCTTGAATATTCCGCTCAACTCTGATGCTAACATTGTTTATCTACGACCGCTGCACTACTTTCCAGGTACTTACAAAAATATGAAAAAGACATTTGGAAGCTCTTGTAGTTTGTGACGTGAATAATTCACATCGCATCCACTCCAACCGACAACAAAGCGTTCAAAACAATCCCACATTTGCATATCCAACGGAAACCTAGTTTGACATTCATAAAGGCGCAATTTATGCTCAATTAGTGCAAATTCTTGTTCCTCTTACCTCTAATTTTAATTCACCCGAAAATTCAACTCGACGTAAATCCTGCAAATAATACGATTAAACCGAACATTGCGTCCCGATTTGACAAAGGGGGAGCGAAGCAATTCTCTTCGTAGCAATTTGTCTGGTTCAGTGACCCTTTTCGGAGACATGAGTATTCTCCCGGCTCGGAACCCATAAACAATTCATCTTGCGAAATCTACGCATAGCCATAGCCCATAGTAGATCAGAACATGGGGTATTATGAATGCTCTTAAACTATCGATTCAAAAGTATATACATTCAAACAAATCATCTCCACTTTTCCCTCTAGCTGAGCTGTAATAGCGCCGTCTCTTTCCGCACGTGAGAGGAATGCTAAACTGTAATCCTAGCTCCAGTTGTTCCTGCACGTTCCAGGGAAATAGTAAAAGGGACTTTGAAAAGTGCACTTTTAGAGTGTTTTTAGATTGCATGCGACAACTTGGTGTGCAGGTGTTCCGTGATCGTGAATCAGCTATTACTAAGCTTCTTTTTCTATTGACTATTCTGAATTGAACGGTCAAGAAACATCTGGAATTGCTTTTTGTCTAAGGCTAGCTCCAGCTCCCACTAGTAATAAAGATTTCAATCGAAAGTTGGCGCCGGTTGCGTCGTAAAGGTATATTTACAACTCGTTTTAAACTTTGCTAATGACCTGATATTTTGGTGTGGGAAATCCGGTTAGTCACGATGTTGCTATCCTCAGTAATTTAGTAAACGAAAACATTGTTTGACGTAATAGTTTTGGCAACGTTATTGCTTTGAATTGCTCGGGACTTCACAATAATTCTGACACTTTTGCAGCTGTTAAAATTCATTACATAGGGGTCATAAAAATAAGTTATTGGCAACAACTTTTTTAGTTGTATGTGTTTTGACTATTAATCAAAATGGATTCGTTCGTTACTATAACCTACATTTCATTTTGATTTATAAGAGAGTTTAAATATTTTGTATATTGAAAGATACGATATCTTTCAATATACAAAATATATATCCGCAAATAGATTATCCGATAATTAAACTATCAGACAGACCATTTAGACAATTCTTAATAGAAAGTCATAGAATGCTGCAGTATGACGTTTTAATTAGTATAACTTATATCATAATATGTTAATTTAAGCAGTTAAAAACTATGATAGACAAGATATAATTTAAATGTTTATGACAATAGTTACGTAATTCCATTTAATTAGTAATTAAGGCTTCTTATTCAAATTAGAACCGAGTAATGTATAATATATATTTGGACTAGGTTCTGCCTGCGACTTAGTAGAATAACGGATGCCTTAGTCATTATAACTATCTACGTGCCAAATTGCCCAATCCATTCAGTGGTTTGAGCTGTGTTGATAGATCAGTTAGTCAGTCAGCCACGGTGTCCTTTTACATGTACAGATTAGAGGTCGTACATATTTAATTTATATTTTATTACATACTAGCACTTTGCCCGCGGCTTCGCTCCCGTGTTCTTTCCCGTGGGACCCGTTATTTTTCCCGGGATAAAAAGTAGCCTATGTTACTCCTAGAAAACTAAGCTTTCCAACGGTGAAAGAATTTTTAAAATCGGTCCAGTAGTTTTTGAGCCTATTCATTACAACCAAACAAACAAACAAACAAACAAACAAAGTTTTCCTCTTTATAATATTAAGTATAGAAAACAATGAATATAATCCTTACAATGCCAAAGGCCCATGGGCAGCATACAAACTCAAACACTATGTTTGTCACTAACCACACGAAAAGAAGAAGATCCTTACAAATCACTACATACCTAGTATAAAACAAAGTCGCTTTGTCTGTCCCTATATCCCTATGTATGTTTAAATCTTTAAAACTACGCAACAGATTTTGATGCGGTTTTATTTAATAGATAGAGTGTTTGAAGAGGAAGGTTTATATGTATAATAACATGCAATTTCCATTCATCCACGCGGGCGAAGCCGCTGGCAGAAGCTAGTAATATTATAAATGCGAAAGTTTGGATGGATGATTGTTACTTACTCACACCAGAACGGCTGAACGGATCTGTATCAAATTTGGGAGGATTTTGATACCGGTAGTGTGTTCCCGTGGGATAATTTCCGACGTTCACTATGGCGAAGGCGCTGACAGAAGCTGCTGCTACATAAGACCGTGTTGTAGTACAGACGCCAGCACATCAAGCTATCCCTAACTGTCAAATTTTCTCAATTAAAAATGAACCTTATGTCTTTGCAATAATGTTGAAATACTATCAAAGAAATTTGACAGATTGTGGTAACTTGATGTGCTGGCCTCTGTACATATCGCTCCCAAAAATCGGAATTTTCGTGTGACAGATCGTAAAGACCACTGAAAACATTAAATTTATTATTCTGAACGCAATAAAAATAAAAGTCGGTCCAAATCATAAATTTAATCTTTGTTATACCTAGATGCAGACGCACATAATTATTATAGACGCAAGGAAGTTTTGCATTCGCACGAACGTTTCGAAGAAACCATTTCGAGTTGGAGAACTGCCAAGAACAACTCTACACCTCTTGGTCAATTCTAATAAATTATCATTTAAGACTGAGTGTTGATAAACATGAACACAAGTGAAATGAAAATTTAATGATATTTCATGTTGAAATATAAACATGTGTATAATTTTGTTTATAAGCTACAATTACCCAGAACAAAATACACTAGGGGCGAACTAGGCAATGGATCAACCTACTATTGACCCAACGAAGTATTCCTAAGTGTTTCTAGAATGATTTACTAGATTTGATTTTTGTTTCCCTAGAGAAACAAAGATAATCAAAAAAATGGGATATCTTAAGTCTTGGCCCTAAGTTAAAATAAGTAGCAATTGTATGAACGCAAAATATTCATGGAACGTATTAAAGAGACTGTCTGCTGTGTAGTTTAGTGTATAATGGATGTTAAAAAACGAAATAAGTTTACAAAATGGGAATATATTGAAAATAGAGCGTGGCATGCAAATTCGATTGCAACTTGCGCCGTATCTGAGCATGTTGTAGAAAATGTAGGGCCCTTGCGTCTCGAGCGTTCGTGTTGGCGACGAACTAGCTTCGTGAATCGATTCAAACTTTTCCCATTACCATGGAATTGGCTTCGACGTCACACTTTTTTCTATCCGCTACATATGCATTGTCTTCTATTGGAACAAGTGTGATTTTTGAATAGAACCTCCCACTTGTGAAAAAATATTCTTGTTCAATATTTAACATTCATATTTTTTATGTCATGGATTCTTCCGCCATTTTCCTTATCTTTTACATTAATTAAAGCTGAAAGCCTTCAAACGTCTGTAGAATGGTCTTGTTGAGTTGAGCTGTACTTGGAAATTCTTCGAAATTGCTTCAAAGAAATTGCGAATGTTGCCTTAAATGAATTTATGTAAGGACTCGGTAGACGAAGAAGTTTATACAAGCAATTTCGCTTATGTTTTTTCTCTTTGTAAACAATAACAAAAACTTATTATTTAATCTTTTGTAAACGGAAGATACATGGAATCATCATCATGGAACTTTGTTTGCTGACCCAACTGAACTCTTATATGTTTTGTACATATAAAGAGACAAGAGTAGTAACAAACAACATTTATGTATCTCCAGGTCTTACGTAGTATGAACTATTTGTAAACACTTTTCATAAAAAAACCAGTAAAAAAATCAAAAACATTCTACAAACATCAAAATGGGGTTAGCACGTCTATTCCTCTGTGTTTGTTTTCGATAAAAAGTATGAAAACACTTGAATGAACTATCACTTTAGTATGTAAATACCGTAGATGTCGAATAAATAAAGCTCCCCCTCTGCGACCGGGTCACTGTTGACATCGTAACAAGGATTAATGGTCCACATATCCAATTTATTCCGTTATCGTCATATTCGTTTTGGAGATGTTCGTAGAACGTGGCTAAGCGTGGCCCATTTCGCTCCATTGTGTTTAATGGCTGTTCTAAACTTCGTTTGTTCGTGAATCAATTCGGCTGACAGATCAAGGACATATTGAACAATTTCGATTCTCAGTGTTGGTCATCGTTTTTGTTTTTGGCTCCTCGCCAGAAGCTTTGTTGTCAGTAAAAACCAACGAGTAAAAACAAACGAACTTAACCTGGGAGTGATTGCAGTAACAGAGCGTGATTCATGTTCTTGATGTACTTAATTCACGAAGAGAATCTTTGCACGTTATCTTGGAAACTGGTTTCTTCCCATCTCCACATAACAATTATAATAAAGTTACCGTTACAAATAGCCCCGTTTGCATGGAAAACTTTTGCAAAATTATGATCATCATTCTTCTGCGCTTATCCCAATTTATTTGGGGTCGGCGCAACATACCTTTTTCTTCCATACTTCTCTATTAGTCGTCATCTCGGTAGGCACTCCCTTCCTAGCCATATCATCTTTACACAATCCATCCATCGTTTCTTTGGTCTCCCTCTACTTGAATAGCCATCCACATTCATGCTCACAACTTTCCTTTATGATATTGTGCAAATTAATGTCCTTGTTATAATTGAAGTACTGATTTTCATTAATTCCAACATGTTTATCTCCGTGAGAACGGTAATGTTTATACAAGTAACAAATATCTAAAATTATATTCATATCGTTGCTGTCTGTAACAGGTTTCATCACAGAAATAATTGAATTATATGTAGTCTTGGTTCTCAGAATCAATTATCGTTGCTTAATTTAATATAATATGTAAGTGTGTATATATTTTGATTTGTGTTATTACCTTGCTTAGATTACGTTATAATTAAACCCGCAGTTAATATGATGCAAATGACATTTATATTGATAAATTATTCGATATAGTAAATGTTTTACTCTTAGAGTTTCAGGATTGTGTAATGACTTTACGAGACTTTTATTCTTGGTTTATTCTTGTTGTTTCCCTCAGACGTCAGAAGTTCTAGAAGCCAATCTGTCTGTCGGTTCTGTAAGCTTTTCTCTTTATATATCTCATTCAGATTAATTTGATGCTTTGCCAAAACGTAATCTCATACTGGTGGATCTTTTGATAGGTAGCCTCTCTTTCATGATGTTTTGGGAGTTGAATAGAAATAAAGAATGCTTTACCGTCGAAAATTATTTTGTTATCATTTTCATTTTATTTCTACTAACCATGTTTCTACTGGAAATAATTTCGTGAAAGTGTGAGCGACAGGCTTCGTTAACCTTTTCTGTTTATGCCAAAAATAGAATCAAGTTAAACTTTTGAGTTTACAAGAGCTTCAGTTAAAGTATGTTATATTATATTATATGTAACGACTTTTTCGTTATTTAGTTAGCTCTTGAGCAAAACTTGTACATTAGAGCTAACGCGTAAATATTGTTAGTACACAGTAACGAGTAGTTGATTCATTAAGAATAACAAGAGCGAGAGTATCTCGTGAAACTGTAATCGGTAAAGTTTGTAACAACATCGGCCGACTTTCCACCTCCATTGGTGAAGTTAGTTAATGCGAGTTCCCGCGGCGTGCAGCGGATACGGATATCGATCGCGACAAGTGCGGGACGCCCGGGATTCGTCTGGCAGTCCCGGGTAACCGAACACCCTCGCCCCACCCTACGCGCCGCCCATCAAAAGGGTCTGTATAACGTGCCATTCACTACTTTGTTCTTGTTTTGTTTGAAGGTTAATATAGTTAGATATTAATAATGACCTGAAAGGCAGAGTTCCTTGTTCAAAACGGAATTTCAATTAGAACTCGTTGTTGAAACTTTTTTGATAATAGATGATCTTGTAGGTGTTGAATGACGTGTGCTGATTCTATTGAAAAAATATTCAACAATACTTTCAAAACAGTTCTGAATCAGTTTACAAATCTCATAAATCTTGAAATGATCATATTTGAATCTAAACATTTCGTTTCCATTATGGAACAAAAGATTTATAAACAATATTAATTAATCATCAGTCCAGTTATTTATGTTACCAACACCTAGCTTTCTCTTACTTCCTCTTTCCGCTTTTAAAGATACTCGTACAAGGCTTTTAGCTACACGTGAGTTAGATAAGGTCCAACTGGTTTACATTATACAATATTGCTGAACAGATAAATCTTGATTATTACCTGTCGATATGAACCGTCAGTTGCCACAGAGATAAACGTATCGCAAATCTTTATCACTAAAAAGATGACCTTGCTGGAGCGGAAGGCGCAATGTGTGTGAAGTATAATTAATTATGCAAGCCTGTGTCTGTTGGCCGGGCAGCCAGGATTGCGCCGGGCACGGGAGGGGGGAGGCGGCGGAGAGCCCCTCCCTCCCGGCCAGCCAGTTTGCGCCATTCTCCCGCGTCGGCATCACCACGCTCGGTTACTCGTTACTCGGAACGGTTTACCGAACGCATCTTACCTTTCACCGGACTAGCGTCACATGTTTTTTCGAATTTCGAATGTGCCGCGTGACGTCGTGAAGTGATTTTGGTGCCTTGTGGCCAGTGTGGACCGTGGAACGTCCCCCGCCGCACCACCGGTACTTGTCATGACTCATTGTTTACTATCGCCTATTAGTTTGCCGGCTTCCTTGTATGATTTATTATATTTATTTATAACAGCAATAACACTTTATTTTGTTAGGTCATCGGGTGTTACACGTTATTATAGTATCACTTTATGTTATGTAATTTATACAGCACAAATATACTTCAAAGAACTTTATGATACTTATTTATTTGCATAGCCGCTTTATCTTCTGCTTCCTGTATTAAATGTGAATGAATAATATCTATAGATACGAAAAATGGATGACAGTCTTTCTTTACGTTAATTTATTGTCTGACTAGCTGCCCACCTGTAACTCGACTGTAATCTAATTCGATTTAGCATTTCTTTTGTTCAAAATATTATGGAAGGTACTCACAGGCCGGAGCCTAATCTGCAACAGTGAACATGTATCCGAAAGCTAATTAGCATATTATAATGGTTTGATCACGACTGGCTAATACATACGTATACGTATAATACATGCGTACTATATTACGCTCGCATGCAACTATGTAGGCGCAGTGCATACAAAGTGGAGTATAGCCACACCCCGATAAGGACTGTCTCTCTCCCACCTTAACATATATGTTCGTATATTAGACAGCTTAACTGACCGTTAGTTCCGAAGAGATGTTTACGACACTTTCTGTAAACGCGAGAGTGGACGGTACTCCCGGGGCCCGGAATTAGATCAGTTTGAGAGTGTTGCGCATCACTAATCGACGCACGCACGCACAATGTGCGCCATATTGTTATTGTTATTACATCGCCTTAGAAGGAAACAGCTCGTTTGACTCGGTCTCGATGTTTGCTTTTGTTCTTTTCTAACTTCTTTGTTGGTCGTTATTGTTCCTTTGTTCGGCATGATAAAGCGACCGCTGGCGGACGAGACTATTTATAAACATTCACTCTTCGATCGGATTATTTTCTATTGCGTTACTCTTACAATAATCTGAGAATTCACAAAGGTCATGCGCGATACTTTCTCTGAATGTGAAACAACAATAGAAACCCAAGTTGTGGTACGGCGCAGGTGCTAATATATTTTAAACTTTTGTTATTCTGCTTTTAAGAAATAAAATATGGCCGTAAAGGGCAATAAAGCCCAAATAGGGAGTTGAATAGTTCGCTAGACGCAACGATATAAAGGCGGTACACGAATACCACGGCCCGTCTACAACCCACGTACGCCCACTCCGCATGTAAAGGCTATTCGTGAATAAATCTCACCTGACAACGCCGAGTCCGGACTGCGGAGACCGGGCCAAGCCTTCCATACATAGCGCTAGGTTTATCTTACGTTAGCGGATTTAATAGAAACGTGAGCGATTCTACAAAGTTGTGGAGCTATTTTCCGATATAAAACAACAATGTTTCCTTTGAGAAAATATTACATTTTGATACCCTATTTTATTTTATCAAGCGTTGTGATTGTGACAATTGAACAATAAATAGCTGGATGTGAAAATTCCCAACCAATTCAATTGTTCGACCACAAAAAATGTAACAGAATGTTGTTATTCAGAGTTGACGAACTACGGAGAGCAGTCGAGATGGAAGTAACAAAGGCATAAGTTCCGACGGGCTGTCACGGCGACATTCCCCTCTTAATTATGTTCGGTTATCTGCTAACCGCATTTGTGACTTGCCATTATGTATGTAAACCACATACACTTATTATATAGCCGTCATAAAACGATACGAGTTATAAAATACCCATTGGTTACTTATATTGACCTCGTAACATTGATTTATTATTCATTATGTATGTTAAAGCTTAATTTGTTTTGGTTTTGGACTGATAAACATCAATAATATGCCTAGAAGTCCATTTAACAAGCATAACAGCATTATAATCTACTACATTAAAATGAGTATCTACTATTTCGTTTACATCGAAATAACATTTGAGTCTTTGAGACCATTAAAATGCGATGAAGCGGCATACTTTCAAAGATAGTTATAAAATTAATCTCTTCTTTATTGTGTTGACCCATTTTCTGTTCGTTCTTGTAGATTAATTACATATTCCCTTTTACTTATGGCTACTGCACAAGACATTAATAAAATAGTTTGGGACAGATCCAACTTTCTGTTGTTATGTAACTTTGCTCGTATGTGTAATCCGTTTATAGTTTTCTTTGGTATTTTATTTGTATTGTCTTTTTACCACGTTTACGGCACTTGCTTCAGTGTTGTTAATAATATTGTTATTACTTTATTCCCTGATAACAACTCTGTCCTTTATATTAATAACTTTATCCTTATTCGGACAACAGCATTATTTTATTTGTTATACTTAATTACCTTTAATTTAATATATAATACAAACATACCAGTGTTTAAAATATTCATGTTAATGATTAGAGCTTCCTGTTGGGCGATACTTAATATAATCAACATACCTTCCTACTTCACATGGAAATAAATACCATGAATTAAACATCATCGAATATTTTATTTTTAAACGTTTGCAATTCGCATAACGAGAGAAGGAATAAGTATTTATTCGGATGCAATAATCGAGTACCAATCATACCAATAAGGGAAAATTATGCAAAAAGGAAATGGTTGATTTGAATATTGCTTATGAAAATCCACACAAAAAGGTAAAATAAGGTAATGTAGTCATAAAAATGATGACCAGTTAGTAGCCGTATGCACGTTATAATCTAGTTAGCGAGTCTGGCCCCAAAGGCTTAGGCCCGGGCTTGGAATATCGGTTTCTAGCGGGCATAGAGGGGGAAGGGGGGCGAGCTGGTCTGACTAGTCGAGTTGCACTTCTGCCCCCGGCTTCACAAGATTGTGAGATAAACGTACCGGGAACTGCTCGTATGAACACACAGACACAATATAACCGCCTGAGGCACTATGTTTTTTCTCTCTACAAGCTTGAGAAAGTACGTGAAATTGTATACTCGTGTATACGGAACGAACCGCGTAATATTACGCTCAACAATGATAAACGCTTAATCATCTTGAGTAATCACAACAGTCCTACGCCGTGTTATGTAATGGAAATAATAAGAACAGAGAATGATTCCATTGCATTTACAACTACTTGTTATTTTCATGATAACACGTTGTTTTGTATTGATAATGATATTTAATTTATTACAGTAACTGTATTTGTATGAGATAAGGCTGTAATGCGCTTAAAATAAGAGTGTAATACCCTAATTGACAATGCTGATGAGTAATTCAAAGACAGACTTACAAAAGATGATATAAACATAGAGTATTGAACGCTTGAACGGATTAAATGTCTGATCCTCTTAAACCAATTACTGCCAGTAGAGAACATACAAAGGAGAGTGTAACAGTATTATATAAATTATGTTAGACGCATTCATCGGTAGACAAAGGTCAGGCGAGCGTGCACTTGCGTAACATTTGTAAAGTGTTACTCCTCAGACAGTGTTCCGTGCATCTGCATTATGCAATGTTTCTCGTTAATGCAGACGAGTCTTTCTTTGCAGACAACCTAGAACATTAGACGTATGTCAGAACGTTGAAATGTGTTCAAAATATTAGGAAGATGCTCTTCTGTTACTCGCTTTGTTGTACGTTACCTCAGGAATCAACAAAAGGATCTAGTACATTATTACGGTCTCAAGTTCTCAACAGGTTATTTATAATCCATTACAAATCTTTTATATGGCACCATTTTCAGGCTTATTATCTAGAAAGCTCCTCATAAGGCAGCTAACGTTATTTCAGGATATAAACTTGTAGGTTCGTTTTCTTATTAACCGCTTTACAGTCTCTCCAAGCTTTAGGGTTAATGAGATTTTCTTTATCACGCAAAATCGTGGCTCGCTGAACATTTACATAGTAAAGGAAATTATTAAGAATTGGGTAGAGTATTTACTGAGTAATGTCTTGAAGGCACTTCAACGCTACAAAGTAGAGCTGTGCCGTTAACTTCTCACGTTCAAATTAACCAATTAATCAAAGTTCCGTGTATTGTGTACCCACGTATCTATTATCACGATCTTGTGAAGGCAGAATGGTTCAATTTATCTTGGTTCTTTTGTCGATATTACCCTCCGGGGAGCGGGCGGGTGTCTAGAAGGTGAACTTGGATATAAATCACTGTGTACTGTTGCTGGGGACGTTCACCTGCACTGATCCTTGTGAATATTACACATGCGACAGATTGATAGGTTCCTTTATATTTCTTTCTGTTTCCTCGCGCGTTGTTGTGGTTTCATAAAGGATTATACTGTCTTAAGGCAGTCCTGTTTGCACGACGTGGAACGTGTCGGTAATCCGCTTAGTTTTTCTGCCGCTCGTTTTTATATAAAGTGTAGCGGGACCCGGGGTGATAAATCTTTCCCTTTTATTTTTATTAGTGGCCATTAAAGATTTTGTAGCGTCGTTCAATTGAATATTAACTGCGTTCAGATCTTTATCATTCTTCTGTTTACATTGACCAATTGCTGAAAGTACTTCAACTTTACTATTGCTGTATTGTCGTATAAAATCTTCTACTTTATCACTCGTAAGTAAAATATCTAAAGACGTAATTTAATTATATTATACCAAATGTTGTTACACAGCCAGTGGCTCCGAAAGCACTTTAACATTTAAGCGATCAAGTAATTTAAACCTGTTTTTTATAGCGGACAAAAGTATTCATTACAATTTCTTGTTATTCTTCAGTGTTTTGAGATTATTATTTTTACCTTCATCCTCAATTTCCATCTTATATTAATTTGCTTTACTTGCATGTAGTCCAATGCCAAAACATTTACCGGCAGAGCCGTAGATATCAAATTCAATTCTGAAAGCTCTTACAAATCTAGTACGTTCGAGTCCGAGTAATCAGTCCGGCCTCCGGACGTTTGTACCTACCTAGGCATAGATAGGGACAAGTTGACTTTACTATACATAAGCGACTTGATAGTACCGTTGCTATAGAGCATGGTTCACTACACTCCGTCCACAATGCTCAGCTTGTTTATTGTGTGTTTCAAAGGGAAACACACAAAGGCCCGATACACAGAGTGTAACGTGCGGTACAACGCCACCACGGAGAATATAAACGATCTGATTGTGTTCCCATTGAATTAACTTGCACTATACAGCTTTCATGATGGCGGAATATTAATCGTTTATAAGTACTATTTAGAGCGTTTGTGAAATGTTTCTATTGACTACGAACTTGTGAATATGTGGAATTGTAAATCGTTTACTATTACGAACATTTCACGCCATTTCCTTGCGAAATGTCGTCCTCCGACCGGCGACCAGTAACAACTTCACATGTATATCTACCAGTAGTACGATTTTGTAACAATCTCACCGTGACTGCCGTCGTTCCAGCGAATGCTAGGGATTGACACATTTGCCACTATTGCCAGCTCACTTTAAACAGACTTCACTTGCATTCTCTCGCATACTAACTTTGGACGTTTGGACGACACGGTTGGCGCAGTGGTTGAGCGATTGACTGCTGCGCAACATGTCGCGGGTCCGATTCCCGCACGGAACAAATATTTGTACGACCTATAAGTATTTGTTACGGGTCTGGGTGTTTTTCTATCTATATATAATATGTATGTATTTACAAAAAAAAGTATATAAGTAGTTTATCAGCCATCTAGTTACCATAACACAAGCATAAAGTTGCTTAGCTTGGGACTATATGGCGGTGTGTGAAATGTCCATGGAAAAAAAAATCTGTACTATGGAATTACATACACTTATGGAAATGAAACTCACCCAGGCTTCAATCATTAACGGAATGTTGAACATATCCTGTTCATTATCATAAAACGAGTTAATATTAATGTCTATCAGTAAATCGAAGTTAAAACTAGGTTACATTGAACAGGCCAAGGAGCCAGTGATTTACACTCACGTTACACTTTATTCAGCCGACATAATAACGGCGACCGTTTCCTTAAATCAATTTTATCTCATAACGGTCCCGAGAATTTGAATGGGGTGAATGTACCGTTTTATGTGCGAGGAAGCGTTACCAAGGGACTGGCCTTTGGAAAATTCGCTTAATGGCTTATATACATACATAAACATATATGTATGTGGCCCGTATTGAGTTGGTTGGAATCATGAATTGGTACTGTTACCTTTGTGTTTCGTTTGATGTATTTTTTTTTTGATTGGCAGTTTTTCAATATCTTGAGTGTCATCTTGTGTTTAGTCGACTGCAAATTTTGAGTGCGTAACTTGCGTTTCTGCCATATTAAAGAAGGAAGGGCGATATGTCACTGTTCCTTATAGACTGGCTCTATATCACGCTTCTCCTTTATAGGATAAGTAGAACAGGCGCTAGTAACTTAACCGTTTTAAGCAAAACACAGCTGAACTAGGTGTATAAATAACAAATCGTTTCCAGCTTGCAAACCCCATAGAAGGCTTTCTATTTCGAAACATCTGACAAGTTCCCTTTTAATTCGAACGACTTGATCACAGGTTGTTCAAAGAGCTTTTAGGGTTCTGCTCGTTAAGCGGGATTGTCCGAAAGGGTTACCGCTACCCCGGAACACAAAGGGCTAAGGAAGGAACATGGATGGGTTTTAGTCAGTAAGAGTCTGACACTCCCTTCCGCTCCACCCAGAGCGGGAGAAGTCATTGGAGGATTTCCTAGCCTGAAAAAAAAAGGCTCGTCATTTTAAAATGCGGAAACTTTTTTAGCTACGTCATGTCTTTCACAGACTTTTTTCTCGGAATTGACGTGCGACATTTTCATATTACAAGAAAACAACGTAGTTTCATCATGTCAAGTAGGTATTTTAACGCCTTAGAATATATTAAACTGTTATGTTATTATGTATCTCAAATAAATAAATATTCGCTTGATCCGTTATTAAAAACCGGTTTACTAAGGATAACGTTTTTATATTCGTTATCGAGTTTGAGAGCGAATGGCCTTATTCGAATAAATTGCTTTTGATTTTAGTAGGTCCGGCTATTGGTTCGGATCGGAGGCAATTTGTACCGGACCCATTTAAATGCAGCTTTATGAATTGAGGTTCATTTAATCATTGAGTAATTGGTTGTCAATGGCTTAATACTAAAGAGCTTTGGTCTACTAACTGTTTATTTTTGTCTTTATAATTAATGTAAGTAGAAACTCAAAGCATTTATTTTAAATATACCAATTTGAATTTTCAAGGGGTCCGTCAGTCAGAAAGATGAAGCTAGTTGCCCATTCCAAAGCAGTAACTACTTATGGTAAAAAAACGGTTAAGAAACTACAAGGTACGGACGCCAGCACATCAAGTTACCCCAAACTTACTCGCACGAAACGTGCGAATCGACTCCTTTAAAAAATATTATTTTTTCTGTAGTCGATTCGCACAAATTTTATTTATTGGCCTGCAAATCGACACCCTCTCAAAAATGTAGTAGGCTATTCGCTCCCCATTAAATAAACTTTGTGCGAATCGACTACAGAAAAAATAATATTTTTTAAAGGAGTCGATTCGCACGTTTCGTGTGAGTTAAATTCGTGCGAGTCGTCCAATAAGCCATATTTTTGCAATAAAGTTGAAAATGTATCAAAGAAATTTGACAGATTGAGGTAGTTTGATGTGCTGGCCTCTGTACATATTTGAGTCTGGATATGTGCCTAGTTGACGGCAATAGGCTGGCCCCTTATTACATGGGGCTTAAACATAACTGGCGAAGTGTGGGTGTACCTACTATGGGTACACGTCTGCCTAACCCTTCAAGGAAACAAGGTTTGATGTTATGTTATGCTTTGATGATTTAAGTACAGAGGCCAGCACATCAAGTTACCACAATCTGTCAAATTTCTTTGATAGAATTTCAACTTTATTGCAAAGACATAAGGTTCATTTTTAATTGAGAAAATTTGACAGGGAAAGCTTGATGTGCTGGCGTCTGTACATATTTCGGGATACTTAGAACAAAATTGTAGTCGTTTTTAATTTGATTGAATATTGTATGATGCGCTAGTACTACCTACGATTATTAAACGAAAGTATAAAAAGATTATTTTATTATGTGCATGCTAAAAATCTGCCTATATTTGAAATATATGAAACTAATAATTGACCAAAGAGTACTTACGTATGAAAATCGGCTTACAATATTGAACGGATGATATGTGATCATTTCCGTTTCGGTGATTTATTTCATAGATAGCATGAAATTCAATTCAATGTAAAATACAATTTTAAAAAAAATCCTTTATAAAGCCTCTTTGATACAAATGCGACAACAACTGACTGGAACGAAACTGAAAAATATGTTTTAATAACTTTCATCGGAAAATATTAAATTCTACCAAATATTTGGTACATTTTAATATTTTGAAATCTGGCAACATCATTTCATTCAATCAAATATGCAAATGTTTTCTTCCTAACTTTACATTATAATTGCTGGGAGCCCGAAGGGTAAAATAAAAATACGACCGTTAACCCTTCCATGTGAAATCTCATTAAAGCGGAAGATGGTTTTGATCTGTCACGCACAGCGTTCCATACATAGCGATAAAGGGTTAAGGGGTGTAACAGACCCCGTGTCGGGGGTGAATGACACAGTAAAGGATGACTCGACATAAAATAGACCGTCCGCTATATCTAAGAGAAGCGGTGCCAAGTGAAATGTATTTATTTGAAACTGTGAAGAGACCAAGGTCGTTATTCGCATATTTTTGTGAACTGCAGCCAACTTTATTATAAGTGCTTCTCATTTCATTCCGGTGATCTAAATAGTTTCAATTTGTCCGAACAACCGAATGGGGTCAAAAAACCTTAAATTTTATTAAATTATTTATATTAAAAAACGATAGATTTAAAATGTTCAACGTTTATATCTGTAATTTGTATATAGAGAGTACGCTACTCTATTCCATGTGCATCTATCCATAGATAAATCAGAAAGGGCTGTCAATATGCCAATAGCAAAAATCATTAACTGGCACCTTTGGCAAACGTACTGTATATGCGTTAGTAACTCTGTATTTCTGTTACCTTTTGAAGCCTTAAAGATTTGGCACACAGTTACACTATGACCTGGATTAGGACATAGGATAGTCAGTATGTCATTACTGACCTAATTTGAGTCTTCTACGCGGACGAAACCGAGTTGAAAAGCAAGTCTTACTACAAAAATAGTTTTTCATCATCCTCAATCATTCTTATTTGTTCTTGTCAAACATTTGATTGATCTACGTTGTATTTTTAGCGTTTCTATCAAAATGTGATAAAACGTTATAAATATTTCACTGACGAATGTGTACCTATTTACGAAATTGCCCAAATATCATCGAAAATATTTCTTCAATACGTCCTTCTCGTATTGTCAATGTTCGATTCTCAGTTTAATTTTATTGACTATGTTATAGTTCAATGGTTTGCAAACATGACAGGAGCCATAATCAAACAGAGTTATGGAACGTTGCCAAGTATTTGAAAAAAGAATAATTGATTTGATCATAGAGCAAGTAAACGGACTGATCTACAAGGCTATGAATAGACGTGCGCGGGTGGACGTTAGTAGCTCCTAATATAAAGATTACTCCCCTGGTCGATAACGGACCACCCACGATGCTCGAAACACGTTTCGTGATACAACGACCCGTTTTTATACCAACGAGAACAAATTATTTAAGTAAACAATTTAAGTATGTGACCAAAGACTGGTTTTTCATAAAAGCATATGGATTTAAGTAGTAATCTAGTTGTCATTGATGAATAATTTATTAGGGGTTTTCCACATACAATAATTTATGCACATGCATAAAATAGCTATTTGTTGGACCACGAGGTCAGAACTCGGTAACTCAGAATGCGAGATTTTCTAGAAAATTAGACATTTGTAAACCAATTTACGTAAATCTTTATACGAAATAGGTTTATTGACATTTTATGGTTTAAATTAATATAATCTACTAAAAATATATAAGGTGTTAAAAAATTTACTCTAAGAATTTCGTGGGAGCATTGTACTCATCGTTACGAACAACTTTTACTATCACCTTTTATATTTATTTCATGTATGAATTAATTGGATTTTAAGTCTTAACAGATATACAATTTTATTAATTTTGTACTGTAAGACTACCTACTTATATACCTTCTCAAGTTATGCCAATGTATACTAACTCTATAGCAAACAGACTTTTTTTTGCGGTGCCCTGACAGGGTTTATGTGCAAAAACTGACAGTTAATTTATTGTAATACTTATGTACAATATACATGAGAGCAAAAAAATAATAGATAATGGTCTCATCCCACATTTCTTGCTAGAAAGAATCTTTGAAACATGTATTTAGAGTAGGTACTAAGTTAAAACAAACGCATCGCAGTAGCCATTAAAGCTGCATCTCGCGTCCATGTTGAAATACTTAATTCAATTTATCTTGTGCAAATACTTAAGTCTATTAGCATAGAGTAAGAAGTGTAATGCAAAGTATGCAAGTATACTTGTGCAAGCTCAGGGCCCGTGGCCTAGTTTGCAAGGCGCATTGCGTAGGTCAGTCTTGTCGCGTGTGACCACACTTTCTCTTTAATGTACCATTTCACTTTCACTCGCCGATCGACATTTTGATGTCATTTTTCAGAGCGTTTAATTTATTAATGCGCAAACGCAATTTCATGTTCCACTTTTTGTATTTGCGTGAAAAAAAAATGCACGAATTGTGTAAGTTGCCGACGGAAATGTGTTACTTACATGATACATATATGAGAGCTAATAATAAGTATGTACCTAATTAGTTTTACAATATCCAGCTCATATTATGCAAATTAGACAAAGATAATGATCATTAATGTACGTTATGATGAATAAATCATACAAGGTATTCATAGTAACAACACTAGCCCAATCAGCGATCGATCTGCCGTAGGTGTACAATCATTTGATTAAAATGTGATGTAATTCAAAACGCACAAAGAACAGAGTCAATACCAAAGTGAACCAGATGACTCATAACTTTCTCCCATTCGCGCTCAGTCGACTGCCAATGCAAAAGTTTTAATTAATGTTTTAAAAACTTTCTATTCGTATATAAAAGTTTCAGCGCGTGTAGATTGTTTGAATTTCACGACTTAATTGATGTAATTCTGGAGTTTGATCACTCTTATTGTTTCTTTGTGAAATATCATTATTATGCTAAATAAATTATTCTTCATGCTATTTGACGTTTTAATTGCATACATTTGTTTACATAGGTACAGTGCAGCGCAGCAGTTTGTTTCCTTTTGAACAATTTTGCGGAAAACAACAGATCCGATTTGACGGCTTCACGTATGCATGTGTAAGCAATAAACGTTTTCCCGTCCGAAGGATAACTAACTATAATAAACAAAGTTAGTAGGTATAGGTATTCAAACGGAGCCACACTGAGCCAACAATGCTCTTCGATCCATACAAACAGGTTGTTTGTCAATTTCCCGATGACGCAGCGCGTTCTCAAAGCATAGCTCGCTTGTGCACATAAACAGTTCAGTCGCGACCGTCGACTCCACCACCCCGCCACCCCTACAGTAGGAAGGGGAGGATCGCCCACACCGCTGCCCCATTTTTCACAAGTACTTAGCATGTCGTGGTCGGCTCCCCATCCCCTACCTCCCCGAGTTTCGCATGTTTTTGCCATAAATTTTTGTTATGACAACACAGGGTCAGCTGGGCCATACATTTATTCTCTAAGCGTATGTTTTGCTAATACAAAAACATGTATTTTCAGCCTGTATTGTACCCAATTAAATTCTGAGTTCACCTACTTTCTCAACTGTCTAGGCATACAATTATTTTGTCTTTTATTCGAGTTCGCAAATCTTTTGCGCTTGATGTCATTAATTAAAATTTAAAATACAAGATCGTCTGATTCGTTTGTGTCCTTTTGGCAGCTATTCTGCTCTACCCGGTGTTTTATTAAATCTCCTGGTTGACACCATGATTTATTGAGTTCTTTCCCACTTTTATTAGTCTTATGTTTACAAAACGAAATGCCTATTAATTCTCATTCATCGCAAGTATTAATACTGATTAGTCGACAGCGTGTACACATAGGCTGTGCTGAGAAAGGCAAGCGTTCAAAATGAAGGTAGTATTAGCAGAGGTTTAGTTTGTGATTATCGGGTATCAATCAGTATTAGTGCATAACAGTGAGCGGGCGGCTCTTTCCGCTCCGTCAGCGCAATAACGGCTGGCGAGGTGCGCCGCTGAGTCGGCAGTCCTCAGTCCTGCCGAGTCTTGCCGACTCGGGCGTGAGTCAGCACGAGCCGACACGAAACGCCATGAGTCATGACTCGACGTAATTCGGACTGGGATCGCCCGCCGTCAGCCGAAATAAGTGGATTGCTGCTTCACGGCTGAATGATTCCATTTCAAAGGGCGCCCTCTGATGTCATTACTTCATGCTTATGTTCCATTAATTTCATCTTGGAGAGGTTTCCTCAAAACATGGCCCGTTTAACTGTGTGATATCTTTCTTTATGTTACGAGGTTAACGTCTTCTGATTGTGTTCTTACAGAGCGCGTACAAAATTAGAATGTGGCCTGAATTACGTTTTGATGAGTTCTGTTGAATGTTCCCCAATTTATAAACTTCACGGGTTATTATAGGTTGACTTACCACAAACGTGTTATCGGGGTATCGTATTACCCAGTTAGTGGGTTGTGGAGGTCAGATAGGCAGTCGCTCCATGTAAAATACTGGTATACAGCTGCATCCGGTTTGACTGGAAGCCGACTCTAAATTGGTTGGGAAAAGGTTAGGCAGATTGATTACCATAAACCTGTTTTCCAAGCATTTTTGAACACACAATACAGAAGGAGGTTTTAAACTCAGGTTTTAATCAGTTCAGGATGTACGCACAGAAATATTATTAGTATAGTCATTGAATTTTTTAGTACCTAGTGTAAATAGCTTCATTTCTGAAATTGAATTTTGTTTAATCAAAATAATTTCATTGGTGAGTTTAATAATAGATATTCTCCACGATTATACATAAACAGTGACGTACAAAAACCTGAATATCTTAATAAACAAACATGAATATGCATTTGCAATGAATTAATCTTGCATTAGCGCTATCAGTTCTTAGATCTAATCACATAACATACAACAGTAACGTAAGCTAACATTTTCCCGTTTGAATATCAAGCGAAACGGTTTTCAATTACCATAAATGAAACAAAACAAGGCCGTTCTTGATAACTTAAAAGTTCTGAAGTTCATTAAAATATGTATAGGGCGGCCCCCACGTTTAGCCAAACATGAAAGGGCTGCAGGGTTTCAAATTAACATTGTGTTGAGTAAGTCCTTTGTTTACTTTAACTCGAGTTCGTTATTGAAACACGTCCATATGTCCACGGTTTCTTTTTGTATCAACCCAAGCATAATGTGAATGTTTTAGTACGAAAATAAAATAAAAATACAACGCTTATGTGTTCGGCAAAATAAGCAAAACGAAAAAGGGAAAAAGGTTGAATAAGATACAGTCCAGATTAACTCGAAACAGTTGTAATACGATCACGTTTTATTCCAGTCTTTATATTTTAAGAACAAGATTATTTTTAGATTTCGAATGTCAACTTTTTTTTTCCAGAGAGTTGAGCGCGAGACCACAAAAAGTCCAGCGACTACCGGTGGCAGGAAGAAGTCGTCAGCCGTGAGGAGCAACGGGCAAATTGCACCCACAGAGCCGCCGCCACAACCTACAGGTAAACAAAACTTTTTTTAATTCCGCCTCTGTAACAAATCTTCTTTGTTACAGAGGCGGAATCACATAAACTTGCCAACTCTTCAATAAAAGCCAAAATTTATGGTGCCATTACAAAGTTATCTATTTTCGCTGTGAATGTATTATTCTTGAAAAGACAAGAATTTCTGTCGATGGCCATGTCATAAAATAACGTTTTTTTCATGAAAGTTGTTTGATGGATCAGCACCGGTAACACTCACGGGTGTTATCTGAAAGTCAATTACAACTTCGTCCTATTAATCTAGAATAATATTAGGTAATATAGAAACGTAACTAAGACAAAGTATATAAAGCAAAAGAAAATGATTGATGATAAAACCAACCTATATCAAGAGCTGAAGTAGATATATGCTTAAAAGATATACGAGAATGCATATCTACTTATCTATGTATAGTATCTCTTATCATTAATAAAAAAGTAACATCTCATTCCTTTTAACCATTTGTATTGATTCGGTTTTTTCCGAACCCACATGAGCGGAATCGACGCAATCGTACGTAGCATGCAATATATGAAAGGATGGTATAATAGTATAGAGGGGATAGTTACAAAAACTCCCTGGGGAGTTAGCCGGACTCCACGCTTAATAGGATAGAATTCAGAGCATTCAGGTGTGCTGACTGTACCACGGTCCGCGGTAGCCGTGACCGTTCTATTTGTAATTCCTATTAGATTGAATGCACTATTCACTAAAGCTTTCGGTTATATTGAAATGAATGAAAAACGTTCGCTATTCAAGAGGAAACACTGCGTTCAGAGTTTTAACTTTCACGTCTGGATGTGTGTAGACGGGAGTGAGATATATATCGTAGCTGTTTCATGTTTTATTTTTAGATTTTGCGATTAAAAACATAGTGTTTAGTTATCATAAGATTTGGCTTCATTATCTCCTAGCGTTTCCATCGTATGGAACACAAAGCTTATCTTAAACCAAGAAGTCCAACAGTTCGTTTTATCTCCTATGGTTTGGCGTTAAATAAAGCAGCTTACGGTGAAACACTCTTGTCAACCCACCTGAAATATGACTTCGGATAACTTTTTGGGTCAGTATAAAGTGTGGGTCGTTACTCGGACGTCTTTCGGTATATACTTGTGAATGTATAGATAAGCGAGTCTCAAATTTTACGGCTTTTACTCCAAACATTGGCACTGAGCCAACCGACGACTATAAACGGGTAACTTAAACTTAAATAGTACCATTCGGCCACAGCTTACTCGTGAAATGTACTGCATATATGTACATGTACTTACTTAGCTTCCTAACTTGTTCACATGCAAATTAAATTGCTTTTTCCATACACAGATGCTACCAACATTTATTTCTTGGAAAACCAATTATAAACGTTTTTTCGTATAAGTTAAAAAATAGTGTACCAATTGCGTCTACAATGAATAATGTAAAACGAAAAACGTTTGCCTTTTCTTCGAGATAATTTTTAATATACGAGGCAGTTTCTCACTAAACTGTCAAAATATTTTACACGCCAAGCTCACGTATTTTCAGCGCAGATGAAAGGCGTGAGCCACGTGAACTACAGACGCTGCTGATTTCAAATAACGTTTTTTATAAATATTCATTTGAATCTATTGTCAGCAATTGTGAGAATGTTTAAAAAGAATAAAAATAGTGGTGTAATAAATAATTATGTGTTGGTAGGTATAGGTAATGAATATAAGATGTACATTTCCCCCATACTTCCCCTTAATGGATGATCCTCCTTCGCCGTTACTGCACACAAGATGGATGGCTACCATTTGCAATATCATGATATTTCTTGCAATTCCACTTTCTAGGTCCTTACGGTATTCCCGATAGAATCTCATAATCTTTCTAGTGTTTGGAAACAGTTCACCGCAACAAAGGAATCTTTTATAATGCGAAATTCTTGAGTGTGTGAATTGTTTGTATTCAATTATCTTTTGTTTCCTACAGCTGTGTGAACTAGCAGCGTTCAATGTTTTGTCTCAAGTCGTGTAGGTTATGAACACAGCGTTTGTTATAATTACATGTGAAGTTTTATTATGAAACCTGTATGAAATAAAAATATAGATGATGTGCGGTTTACCATATTACGTAATCTCTGAGAATAAATTAAGGTTTTACTTTGTAATTGTTTATTCTGGCAACACTTGCAAAACATTTAATTAGAAGCAGACGAAATGAAAAAAAGGGCCCAGGAACAAGTTTCATTTGAAGAATTGCGGCCGTTGGTTTTTCCACCAAATGTAATATCACTTTTTATTGCTACCAGTTTGTTAGTATCAGTGTGGTACTGTTTTATAATTAAACTAGTGACACGCTCCGGCTTCGCTCGGATGGTACGTTGATACTAACACGCGGGCGAAACCTCGGGCGAAAGCTAGTCAAATTATAAACCCGCATTAGCAATTAAAAGACCTAAGCATTCAGAGGGACAGACGGTGAGATACACTTTGTTTTATCGTATATGAAGGACGCAACTCGGTATAATATAAAAACACCTGTACTCATACTGTGTAAGTAACGTATTCAGCTATTCAAGCAGCGCTCTAACTTTCGCGTAATCCCAGCTAAGAGCGGATCGCGCGATAATTGGGAGTATTAGCCTAATGAACTAGACCACTTCAGGATATAAACGTACAATTTATACCTTTGACTACGTTCCAGTTTCAGCTAAATTCAACGGAAAATACGGATTTCCACGCGAGCTTCGAGTTCGCATACGATTTAATTTCAGCAGTAGCAAATTAACCATGTTTTTGCTTAACAAGAATGCAAAGATATATCATTGTTTCCTTTGTTGGTTTAATTACCTATCCACTTAATCTAAGCGAGTAAAACTCAACTCGAGCTCAGGAGCCTTTTGTTCCTTTTAAACTTTCTAAAACTTTTAGCGTTTTTAAAATCCATTTACTCTTTTGTAGCATCTTAATGTTTAACTTCAATTCAGTTTGGAACAAAAAGAGTTGAAAAGAAAATTAAATAGGAAGCAGAAATTCTCTTTTGTCTGTCCAGCGGGCGGTATGGGATGTTATCCTTTGAGTGAAATAATATGTCCGCGATAAAGGGAGATAAAACGTGCTTTCATTTTGTGCTCGGGGTGCGAGTGACAGTTTCGTTCGTGACGTCACAGAATGGCTGCCTGCCCGCGGGGCGGCAGCGGGGATGGTACGTTACATGAGAAACGTACATGTGGCCTATAAATCAGAGAACTGCGTAGTGTAATTATTTTTCATGCCGCTTTGATACCAACCCCGACACGTGTATCTCTTGCTGCGTAATCGGCGATATGTCACGTCCATGTCTGCAGATCCAAAGTTTGCTATGAATTTGAAACTTGAGTCCCTCAAGTTTTACTCAATTTACAAGAGAATATTTGTAGTTATTTCATTCCCTTTTGGTGGAAATTCAATGTCTTCTTCAGAAAGAACGTGTACGTGTTGACCAGTGTTTAAAAATCACATACATATTAAGTCTAATTTTGAGTATGAAAGAGTCATGATGTTGATTATTCCTTGAATAATTCAAAGTACCTATATTAAATTCCGTCGCCGCTGGGCCAACGTATATTATATTTACATAATAAAGAGTTGGGATCTAATAACGTTTCAGCAAGCGACTCCGCCAGTTTCCATAATTTGGCACAACCCTCTTTGTGATTTTGAAAGCTATCTGCGTTAATAATATTGAACCAATTTCCTTTTTGATTATATTTCTTCTCATGTTTATTTAATTCAAATACCGAATCACTGCTATCGTTTATTCCTTATTGATGCGTTTATATAACTGTTGGAAAGCTATTGTATACTTAGCAGTTGGCAAGTTTCGCCTTCGGGCCACTAGTGTATTTATATGTATGTATTCAAACAGCAACTAACTTTATATTGGCTTGGAACTTGGAGCTACGAAGTTGCGAACAACCATGGGCTTCGTACAAATATTGCTCGGATCGTTGGAACTTTGTTCACATTGTTGTTCATCGTTCCAAGTTCGGTCACTTTCGTTCAGTCAGCGTTCGCGACCTGCCCCATCGGCCAGTGGGACCAACTTTTGAATGTGGAACTAGTTAAGCAAGGTTGGCAGTTACTTGTCGGTACAGTAAACAATACTGCTTTACATAATTGCGAATGTTTTGTCCTGTTTTGCTTATATGGAAAAACGTATACGTTTGGTAGTCACGTTTCTAAGCGGCATATCGTTCCGAAAATACCAAGATGTTTGTGTGGAATATTTTAGTGGAGTCAATATAATACGGCGCTGTTGCTATGTATTGTATTTATGTACATATTGTATTGCCTTATTTTGTTATTTAAACGTATGTTTCTAAACAGGTGGACAGGTACGAGCTCTTGTTTTAGCATATTATTCATCATCCGCGACTAGTATTTTGTTCCGTACAGCACTTCTCTCTTTACGTAGTTAACATCATTAAAACTACATTAGTAGCTAACTAATTAATTAAGTCTACACTATACACCGTGTAACACAACCCATGCCATTAATATACGCACGAGCGTGTTCGAATTATCCCATTTTGATAGCACATAATATACTATACAAACAATTGTAGTACATAACTCAATCGATACTCGATAGCGGCAACTACTCGCAAAGCTATCAGCCGTATACGGTACCTCTTCAAATACATATGCGGTGTTGTGTATTCACAAAGCGGCTGTGGAAGCGACAGTCCTTTGTGTCAGTTAACGGAATTCGGATATTGGATAAGCTTCCGCGGTCCCCTGCCTGTTTGTTTA
Organism: Hyppa rectilinea; assembly: GCA_951799385.1. NCBI lineage: Eukaryota > Metazoa > Arthropoda > Insecta > Lepidoptera > Noctuidae > Hyppa > Hyppa rectilinea. The sequence goes on along the minus strand of OX637315.1, from coordinate 6,344,801 downwards.
CCTAACAATTTGATTTTAATTGTTTTCGAAGTAATAGAGTGGTGTCTCGTCTCGTCCCCAAATCGTGCTCCGAGTCGTTTTAAACGCACTCTCTACTCAACGCATTGTAATCATAGTTCTTGTTGATATTGTTGATTGATGTGTGGCCAGCCTTGTTAATTAATCCAGTATCAATTTGCGACGGAAATGTACAACTGGTATTTAATATTAACAAATGCCAGAGATAATAAGCGAGCGGGCTGTTCATTGACCTGCTAGTAATTACTTGTAACAAGATTACGATCTAACACGGTGTATAATTCAACTACATATTATTGTACGCCTGTCTTAGATGTTTGTCGACGATAATTCAATGTGCAGATTAATAATGTGCATTAGTTAACCTTATGTCATGTCATGTCTGTTACAAGTCCTTTAATTTTACGTAACGATGTTTGACAAACGCGTCGCGTCACACCAGTTTGCACATTTCAACTGACTATATTAACCTCTACTTTTGAATATTAACATATTCATTCTAATATTCCTAGAAAGCGACATACAGGACTCTGTTAAAATAATATAATAATGTCTTCTGACTCAACCTGAAACATTAATCACCCCTCTTGTAAGTACTTACGTCCCCAATGTAAAGGGCATATAATTCTAAATTGCAAATGAAGAAGATAGCTCCATCGGAGCAAATTTTATCTCATTGACAGATTTATACAATCTTGATATTCGGTAGGTAACGAAGTAATCTGCATTCCGTTGGCGGAACATAGCAAATTTTGCGTGCGCGCCCGTTGGCTCATGTAGTTAGCATAACTTTACATATTTATCTTTAAATGCACCGGTTGTACGCTGGGACTGCAGTATGTCTAGTGCATATGTTCTAAATAAACATATTATTGTGTTCCCGAGTATGGGACTTAACAAAGGCCATCATGCACTTGAATTATTAAAATTAAATATGCATTCACTTTGCAATCTCGGAGATATGCAAAGAGACTAAACAAAGAACTTTATTAATTGCGAGTTCGTGACCCAAAAACTTGTTTCAACTGTTAAATTATTATGCAATTCCGCATACGCTTACGTTATCATACTTAAGTGCAAAATGGTGTAGTCAATATAAAACATCCTCAAGGCAGCCCCTTTACATGTGAATATTATACGAGTTTAGGAACCGGGCGTACATTAATACACATTATGCCCCTTTATCATACTTTGCTTCTCCCACTGCCCTTGTAAAGTTGGAATAAAAATAACAATATTAAATTTGCATGCCGACGAAACTGGCTGAGGCACGCGACGAACTCACCCCCCGGGCGGGGGGCGGGCGGGGGTGGAAAGGGGGTGAACAGGGAAATTGTGACACGTCTAGCGCACGTTTTGTGGGGTGGCGTTAGAAATTCGTGCAGGAATGCAGTGTCACCCTAATCTTTGCTCCATAATAACCCTCACCTGACTGTAATGACGTGGAGGTTGAGACAGTGGGGTGAAAATATGCAATTTGTTTCTGCAAAGACATGTTATTTAGGTTATGACGAAGTTATTCGCTTAATTCATATATATTATCTTTAATTATTTATTCAGAACAACTCAGAATTCAGAAACCGTTTAGTTCCAATCCCACGTTCTAACTGCGTACAAACAAAAAAATGTGAACAATTCAAATCGGTTAATCGCAGAAGATATATCATCGAAGCCCACGTAACCTGATTACTGATTCAGCCGACTTATCAAGCGCGTGAAAGTGCGTGTAAACAAAAGACGATTGTATTAATTAACACTAAATAATGACTCACAACGTGTGTTCGCGATGTTTTGTTTTGATATAAAGCAGCGCGGCGGGTGATGAAGTACACAAACGCATGACAGCCGTATCCGGCCCGCAATTGCGCGAAGGTCAGTGACACGCGACGCAACACGAGCGTGCGAGTGAATCGACATAGAATCTACTTAATTAGAAGAAAAGCGTCTGTTAGACACGCAATGGGGAGGGGGAGGCTCAGCACAGCCAGCCTTCTATTTGTCTCATTAAAATCTAATCCTTATCGTTTCTATCTAATAACCACTAGACAAATTTTGTTTTTTTCTAGCGCTTAATGCCACTTTAATGGCTGGCCACTATTACTCACTAAGTTTCTTGACTCTATTTGTTGTGCAAGACGCAAACTGACTGCAAGAAGTACCTTATTATTGTAGAAAACGTCTCAAAAAGTTATAAGATGTCTGTACTGAAGTTTAGTTTCGTTGTTAGACAAGAGATGTCGCTACTTGTAGCGTTCGACCAAGTGATTTCGACAATTTCTGAGTAAAAACTTGTTTTCGTGTATTAAAACGAATCACACCTAGTTACTTCTTTTATTGTAACGTAACCATACAAGTTAAGTATACTGGTATACCTACGCTTTAATAACTTTTTTTTCTACTATACCGAAAGCCAGGCAACAAGAGTGAACGATAGTGTAAAAAATAATGGTTACTATATTTTCCGAACCCTCAATAGACAGCCGAATGCCCTTTTTATGTTGGGTCGACCGTTATGGAAGATTTATGAGGGCGCACTGGAGCCGGCTTTCCGAGCACATTTAATTATTATTGCATCGTGGTCGTGTAAAAAACGTTATAGTAAAGGCCCGCCATTAATAAAACATGCCAGTTGACAATCACATTGAGTATTGCACACTCTTCAATATTACATCACGCGATGATCTTCAGTCGCTGCGACCAATTAACATGTATTTATGTTGAACGAGCTAATTATAATTCTTGTATGGCTGCATTATAAGAAACAGTCTTATAATATCCGTGTTTATATGCAGATTAGCGCGATTACAGGAACAATAGTCAGTGGAAATCGACACGGTGAAGAGCCGGCACCTGCGTAAGCATAATAAATGTTTGCGGCGCGTCACGTTGGCGTTACGTAAAGAACAATGGCCGACTGGGAACGCGGCCGTGAACGCGATGCGAATCCTCTACACGGAATCTATGCCATTTATTTATTCCGAGTGACGACTCTGCTTTAACAATATCGGTGTGGAATCGCAAATGGCCGACGGTACCGTTTCCGTCCTCAGTGTGGGACAAACAGCGATTTGCATATTTTCGTACGGCCGTGTTCGGAGTGCGAAATGTCCTAATTGTAGGCAGGTATTCACCTTCACGCAGGGTTATTCAGTGTTGTTCGTTTATTCTTTGATTCTTTAATGAAATATACAATGTAAGTAGATATAGAAAGAAATATTCCTACCCAATTTGTGTCGTTAAATGAATGTAAAGAATATAATTTTACAAAGGCATTAAAACGTTAATTTCCACAAAGTATAAAAGAATATTATAATTAATGTAAACTGGAAGCCAACAGTCGTTTACACACTTGCCGGTGCGGACGTTACGTTATTATGTGTACTTTCACCCCGTTACACCGTTACTTGAACTACTGAATATTCGCTATCTCCCTCGCACCCGACGATCACAATCTCTATCAACTCAGCTGTTATGTTAACGGACGAAATCATTAATTCATGGCTAAACGTTTTTGTCGCTTTTAAATTGCGAAGCTTTTAAAAATCTAATCTATTGGAAATATCAACGAGAAACTACATGGTAATCCGGTCCAACAGCCTTATTGCGTAACACTAACAGTAGGTAGCAATAGCTGTCATTTTGACAGTTCAACAACATTCATTACGTTGTTTACGTTGTTGAGCAGAGATATTTTTAAAACATACGAAGCAATGGATTAGCAATATTCTTCGAAATTATACAGATTGTTACTGTTAGTGTTACTTGTGCTGGACATGTCACCGAACTATTGTATGTATCCTACCACCTCCATATTTAAACACTGATGTTCAATGTAGTGTAGTCCTACTTAGTATTTTCGAAACTAAATGGCCTCGACGGAAAGCGACAAGACTGGTGATAGCCACTGTAATGTATCTGCCTTTATTTTGTCCTCTTTAGAAATTTATTGAACGGACAGAAACGGCGCGATTTATATGTTTATTCAGGCCGGGTATCTGGCCTCGTTTAAACATGCTTTGAATGGAAACAAAGGTCTCTTAATAGGTACCTACGTGAATATAATTATTCTTATTTATTTCGCAACAGATCGGTAAATAACGAAACTTAAACGGCATTCAATTTAATACTGAATGTAAAAAGACACAAATGCCAATTGTTCATCGACTCGATAAGCGTGTATCAAATAAATTTAGTGAAGTAACAACGTAATTGCCTTCGAAATACGCTTTTATTATTCTATCGATCATTTAGCCTCAATGACTTGATTGTGAAAGAGACCCTAATAAGGTCGTAAAACGTAATAAAGACTCAAGGCGATCCGGCTCATTCCGCGCAAGTTTGAACAAGTGAAATCAGAACCCGATTGTATCGCACTGCGCACACCAAAATGTGTTGTGTTTCTACATTATTCAAATCACACGTCAAGAACTCAAGACCACAGAGGTCGTGTATTTTTCACACGTCGTCGGCGCAAATGCATTCCTCACACAATTATCGCGCCGCGCCGCGCCCGCGCCTGTGGCTACTCTCGCTCCGTTATGACTTTTATTTGCCCTCCGTAGAACGCATGTACAGCACAAACAGGTTTCGAAACCAGCTCCATAAATACGAGTAGGGCGAGGCATGCAGGCCCTATCTGGATAATCTCTCACATACATTCATCTCCCTCTAATCGCCGTAAACGGGAAGATTCATGGTGCCCTTAAAGGGAATTTTGCTGTCGAATCGTAATCGGTTCCTAGAAGAATTTATCACCAGCCTTTTCGTAGAACCTGTTCCGATGCGGCCGGCTTTACATTAAAGGGTTGTGAGCTTGTATTTTTATTTTAAATGTCTATCGAGTCGAATGGACCGTTAATTGGATTGGAATGCAGTCTTATATAATTAGACAAAAACGAAGAACCATAAAAGGGTAGATTATTCGAGCTTGTAACACAAAAGAAATACTTTTGGAGCTGGATTTATAGAGATCCTTCACGTGTTGTTTAAACTGACCACATTTTGCTACAGATTTTATTCATTCGACAGTCATCAGAACGAGGCATGTTTTTGTTTCGCAAGAATACACCTTGCTGTTGCCATGTCTTATTATTTACAAAGATTATTCTGAGAACGAAACACATCTTCCGAGAAACTGGATAAAAACCAGAAATAAAAGCAAGAATCATCACCACTTACTACACGGATTAAATTTAAACGTTTTTCAAGTTAGAACACAAATAGTTCCCCAAGATGGCTGCGGGTATGACGTCAGCTGCCGGTGCGCGGGCGCATTAAATTGATCGTTGTGTTGATTGACGCTCACGGTCTTTTTTGCAGTCGTATATCTGTGTCGTAGTCAACTATGTGAAGGACATTAATAAGGAAAAAGAAACCGAATAGATTGTCTATTACAATAGGATAATCATTATCAACAATCGCATGACGAATCATAATGACAATATTAATTGAGGAATGACAATTAAATTATTCTAATAGATCTATAATGGAATCTATTAACATCCAATTTAGTTTCTTAATCAAGTTTTAGTTATTTATGGTTGAATTGAACAGAAGTTCATATTTTCACAATGTGATATCAAAGACAACGAGTAAATTTTGGAGTTAGAATGACAATAAATTAAATCTTCATATTGAATAAGATAAAATAATTCTGCAGCCAGTCATTAAATGGAAATTTCCGCTATAGTAATAGAGGACAATAGCCTACGTTGGAACAGACGGACTCGCATCAAGAACAATTTGTAATTTATTCTGCGTCTATGGATATTATGACCGCTACCTAGCACGCAACGCCTACTAACAAATTGTTTTAGCTGGATTTCAAGTTTTCAACAATAATGACAAACAAAACTATTTACACACTTATCCTTTTATTTAACGAATTACCTTTATAATTAGGTGTTTAAATTATCATCATTATTAACCATGCAATTAAAAATGTAATGCGGTTGTAATTATCCGCAAAATAAGGTAATGTTGTCATAGTAAAAAGATAACAATAATTTCATTATGAAATGCAGCTGTTTAATTCAGTGGTTATTTATTAATTTAATGGTGATTAAACAAAAACGACGCTTTTAATTTAAATTTCGAATCCTTGAACAAAAAACGTTATGTCCATATTCATTCGACTTTTAAAATCCAACAACTCGTTTTACCTTTTTCAAGTGGCATTGGTATTTTGAAAATATGGGTAGTGTTATTGCGATATTATCTTTATAGTGAAATTAAACAGGTATTTTTTAAAGTAATTTACTTTGCAGACTACCAAGGTTTAATGACCATTGTCGTGAATGTATACTTGATTATTTCAAACGTGACTTTAAACTTGCCTCACATTCATCGCCAGCTCTTTATGGCAATTCTAAATGAATAAGAGCACGTTCACCAATAAATCTAAACACGATCAACTCAAACTCCGTTTAAGAGCTGTCAGTGTCATTAATTTTTTGACACTGACAGGTCTTGATCGCTTTCAGTTGTATTGGTGAAATTGGCACTAAGTATTTAATTTACTGCTTAAAATAAAGGAAGCGAAAAAAATATGTATCTCATGTTGCATAACTAAACCGGTTTGGGTAATAACACCAAATACCTATTAAATTATTTATATACTACGTATTTTTTTTATCAAAATCTATCTCTATAGACACAACGATATTATGCAACGATGACGTTTAAAGCTAAGGAAACTATCATTTTTTGCCACATACCGATTTCGTTAATATGTATAACTAACGTGTGTGTATTTTATAAGCTGATTAATATACTTATTTATTCGTAATATTCCATCACTTCTTTCTCAATATCACTATACCTAATTCAATAAAAAACAAGTCTGAACTGCTTCAGGAGCTACAAGTCAGCTTGTAACATAAACTACCTACTTATTTATGGATAATAAACCAGTTTCAAATGCTAATTCCAACCCAAACTAAACCGGTCTATTTTTAATTTATCTCGTGATCAAAACCAATTAAATACAATTTGGAGTGGAATATTTTTGAATCACCCAAAATTGTTCAAATGGAGGTCACTACGCCCGGGACAGTTGGGGATAATGGGGAAAATTAGGTCACATGAAGGAACATTACATGAAATCTACGAAGGGTGCACGCTGCGCAAAATGGCCGCCACGCGATACGCGCAGTAATGGCCCGGCCTTGGGTCGTACAGGCAATCAACTTATTATTCAATCTCATGTCGCGAATTGGTCCGAGGTCCGCCGGCCGTTGACCCAACCGTTCCACTCCACTCGTTGTTGACGCTGTGCCCCTAGGCTTATAGATTAAATTACATAAGGTATGTTATTATTTTTAGTATTTTTATCCTTGTGTACATATTTTTTGTGTTTATCTTTTTGTTTGAGTGTTTTTATGCTTCTATTAAGTGATCAGGCAAAAGAACAAAAGGTCACGGTTTTATGAGGTTATTATTGTTGTTCATGTTTATTTTTTGTTTCACATGTGGCTGTTAATTTGAATCGTTAATTAGTTCTTTAAGGAAAACGTATGGATGCTTTTATTCTCTGGCTTCTGCAGACAGATTTGTAATAAGGATTTAGGACAAAACCGGCCAACTGCGTGTCGAATCCTGCTCAGTATAGAGTTCCGTAGTTGGGATGAATTTATTCTAAGAACAAACTAAACATTATAGTTGAAAAGTATGTTTCCCCATGAATTCCTACTGCAAATGAATGTTAAATAGAACGAACGATTTTAACACATTTATTTTAAGTCTTTTTTTAGACTTCTTGTAATCTGTTAAGTTTTACTGTAATCTATAAGTACAAAATTGTACAAAAATTAATTGGTTTACTTTACATGCCCATTTTTAGGTCACAGACATTCATATGTGTACCAAATTTCAACTTAATCAGTCCTTGAACGGAACTTAAATAGCTGTTACAGATGGACACATACCTAGCTAGACACAAAAGGGATCCTATAAGGGTGCTGTCTTATAATTCAGACGTACGGAACCCTAAAAATAGGTAATCTTATCGGTAAAAGGGACCATTGTATTGCTTGGCATTCCAAAGGTCGTCGGTCGGCGCAGTTGACGTAAATCCGACACGGTCCGTTATGTCCTCTCAGAGAACAATAGATTGTTCGCGCTACTCGCCTAATGAGAAATGTTTGTTTTTCAGCTTCATACAATGGCTACTGCTCATTGTTGCTTTTATTATTATCTCCTTCAGTGTTCCGTCGTAAAAAATAATAATTGTCTACATTTTGTTGATCTCGCCTTCCTTCTAAATTTGAAGTCGGTATTTACTTTATTATACCTACACGGATATTTAAATTTCATCTACATAAAATGGACCACTTAATATTTTTATATCTTTGCAGAAAAAAAGAAACTTTAAGTAACAATCGTATAATTATTATTAACTCCAGAGAAACAGGTATAATAACAAATTTTACTACATAAAATAGATAATTTGTACGGTATCAACTCCAACAAGTCTTCATACAATACAATGTACAGAACGGGTTATAAATTACATAGTGGAAACGTCGCTGTTTTCGAAGAGTCGACCTTGATTGAAGGCTCATTAGCCGCGCAGTCAAGACGAGCGAGACCACGCATCGAACCGGTTTCGGTCGTGAGCCCGCATGATTTATGCCTTTGCCTTTACAAAGAGCGTTTTTTTTTCACCAGACCGGTTTGCCCGCCTCTCCCCCGCTCGGTTTTTGTTGCGCTACCTGGATGCCGCGGAAAAAATATAGTGTCAGCTTTTTTTTCATCGTAATAATAATACCAAGCATTCCTTTTGTAGCACATGCGGACGTGGCCAGTGCTAGGAACGTGATGTGCTGGCGTTGTGGCTTCATTATATTAATGGACTCGACCGGATGAATACAAAGACGGGGCCTTTAAACTTTATCGCATGTATACGTGTACCCCGGTACACGCGGCATGAAATTGAATTTATGTCTCACATGATATTTTAATTTATTTTATTTTAAGGAATAAAATAAAGTACACACATTTGACCTTACTACTTCTGTACTCAAGTGTACTTTATCTTAACTGCATTTAATAAAAAAACATTATGTGTGCGAATAGCCTACTACATATTTGTGAAGGTGTCGATTCGCACGCCTATAAATAAACTTGTGCGAATCGACTATAGAAAAAATAATATTTTTTAAAGGAGTCGATTCGCACGTTTTGTGCGAGTTAAATTCGTGCGAGTTGTCCAATAAGCCCTCATTTAAGTATGAATAACAGACGTAAATTGGAAACTTAACGGTTTTCAAATTAATTGTCTGCTCCTAAATAGTGTTGCCTGTTTGTTTAGTCGAAATTCTTTCTCGGAACAGACGTTGTTATCAGTAATTAGTACATGGATAATGTAAAAACAAACATGTAAATTACTTCGCTCTACCAACTGTGCAAAGACCGAAACATAATATTTAATTAATATGGTAATATCGTTCTTATATTCATAAGTATGTAAATACTCACGACACTGTACCTACTCTCTGATGTTAATAATAATATGTTTATTAATATAATGTAGGTAACTAACCCCATATTTCTGGTTAAACATGATACTTAGTAAATAAATACCTGTTTTGTTAGGTACTTACTCTGTTTTCCTTAAAACGAAACCACAAGCTTTAATAATTAATTGATAAATTGTTATAATGTACAGACGACCTCTATTTGACATTGGCGGGCTCGACCGTCCTCGCTTCTACAGTTTTTGTTGCACTTTTTTTTTCTTGTTATTTATTTATGAGCCGCCATTTTATATACCACCTGCCGCGGTCGTTACCCGCACAGAAAAACTCCCCTCCTGTAACAAAAGATATTCCCAAAGTTATTCTTACTTATAATTACAGCTCACGAAGCATTTCGGGCAGAAAGCACCGCTTTTTGTCGGCCAACAAAAAATTCTTAAAATTCTTTGGAAAGAGGAATTCTACAGCTTAAATATGGGGTATATGGACCAGTTTTTTTCCATGCGCAAAAAATGTAAACAATTCATTGGTGCGTTGCGGAATTGGGATTTACTTTGCGATCGATGTGTTATCCACCGTTTCGCTAAAATGTTCGATAACAATAGAGATGGAAAATGCTGGGTGTGTGACAGATTTACAACTGTATTGTGAATGTGAGTGACATAGTTGCAGGTCACAATGTCGTGGGACAAAAACGTAACCGTTCGGTTTTCACTTCGTAGCCGTCGTCGCCGCGTCGCTATAAATACTAATCTGGTGTTTATTTACTCATCTTGCAACATAGGTACCTACTTACTTGTCATGAGTCTCACACACACCGTCACACGGACTGTGTTTAATTTCACGTTATCAAGCTTTGTAAGATAATGATAGCATTTGTTATTAAAACGCTTTCTAAAACAAAAATCATACAACTTGTTGCTGATAACTGTCGTTATTTCTCGTTGATAAGAATCGCGAAATTATTATGTGTACACGGACTTGTTTTAATAAAAATTATCTTTGAGATTATATTCCGTTTATGTAACTTACAAAACATTTAATCAGGGATTAATAAGGCTTATTTATTTTCTTGATAATATGAATAACAAGAAGTCAATTACAAGAAGTCGACAATCACTAACCAGCGCTATAACTGAAATTCAGCGTCCTTTGATTTCAGCCGTGAATCAAGATTATAATGGACAATAAATTATTACCATTGTCAACCGTACGGAAGGAAAAGGAAACGAATAGTTATTGAAATTGATTTCCAGATGGCAATTAATTTGGTTTCAATGACAATTATTATGATTGTGATATTGTCATAAAGAATCGGTCAGTCTGTGGTTCACTGAGTAGTAATTGAATTTCAATATGCAATGTCATTATAAACTGCGACTCGACTGTCCCGTTGGTCTCGTGGTCTCCAAGCGCGAATGCTGAGTCGGTTCTGGGTTTGATGCCCGGGTCAGGCAGTGTTATTGGGTTTTTCTATAAGGAATTTCTTAGTGATAACCCAGAGGGATAGCGGTGTGATACCCCCGTGCCTCGGCAAGCACGTGAAGCCGTTGGCCCTGCGCCTGATCTCTCCGGTCGGGGGTGGATTGCCGTCGATTGAAAGTGAGAGAACAGAGAGCGGACCTGTGTCAGCGCTCACATTTGGACACTATAATATCTTCCACACCGAAGGTTGGTCTCCGCTAAGATTTTTCGCCAAGGCCGAAAATTGGTCTGAACAAGATAAAAAGACGAAGACGCAATGAGTAGAGCTTGAGCGTTGTGCTGAATGCAATAAATGCCATTGAACCACAAAATTTCTGAGTGAAGGCATATACTTAAGCATTAACCAAATTGAAGCAGCAATTCCACAAACAATAAACTGACCTTTTATGACAGCAGCACAATGCAGTTAAAATAAACAATGAAAGAGGTGAGAAAAAGCCAACAAAATTATGCGCTTTCGACATTGCCGCCTCTTTGTTTAGCGTAGGTCACTTTGACGTAACCTTAGCAGGCGAATGTGCTAATATCACCGGAATGTAGATATCGACTGTTAGCTAAAAGTATCGGAAGTTTTAATATTAAATACACTTTGTAATTATTCATAATACTTTGAATAAAATACTCGTTCGATTGACACAGCTGATTAAAATTTAAACAGTTCTAAAGTGACAACATATGGTATGCTTGTCTGCAATTCTAAATACGAAACACGAACGGACAAGTTTCACGACATTTCGACATTGTTGTCTATGACAATAGACTTTGCTAAAGTCTTAATTAGATAAAATTTTCCTCTTCGCTGTGTTATTCAAAATATCTTAAATGTTAAGACACGTCGAACGGTGTTGTTGTGAAACTTCAAACTTGTTATTCGTGTCCATATTATGCAGTTTAACTGACAGCCGTAATATTTCAATTAAAATGGCAACAAACTAGTTTTAAATACCGCAGCGTGCAACTCAGAACTTGAAAGTTATAAGGTCATCAGTGCAAAGCTCGGTAACAAATTAAGAGTTACCAAACTTTCTCAATCAAGTGAAACATATCAGACAGTTGTCAAAGAAGTTGTAAGCGGATATAAATCTCGGTTTAGCTCGATATTGCCCGCCGCTGCTCCTGCCAACTTAACGAACTTCTCAAAAGAAATGCCAAACTTTTAATGCTCTTCCTCGGATTCTAATAATAGGGGAGAAACTTCGTCTTTTGCGGTTCTTTATTACACTTTACAGAAAATATAAATGATTATATAAGAACTTACGTAGCATCTGCGTTTGAATAATGAATTAAATTACAATCACCTAACATCATCAAGATTCTTATGTGCGGGTTTTTGTTTTCATTAAGATGCTTTGGCTTATGTTAGATATGAGTCTGTTTATACATGCACGATTCTCATTAATATGGTAAGCACATGTTGAATGATTAAACTATGCAAATATGTCTTAATTGTGTACAGGATTGTTGTTAACAATATTAATATCAGGTACTCGGGTTGTGACCTCCAGTTTGACACTGAATTGTGTTTTCTTAATTGTGTCTTTAGCAATACGTATAAAACCAGTAAGGCAAGTATTTCTTTAACAAATACACTAATGACCTTCTTTATTATTGAATGCGTTAACATTCGAATGTTTGGTGTTAAAAATAAACAATTCTGCATCATTCGAAACTTGATATTGTACAAACTCATGCAGTTAAGACGTCAATGTTTATTTAGAAACTAGAGCCAAAGTGTTTGGTCCAATTACTGCGGCATGCCGAGCGATGCCGGGGTCGTGCCCTCACTGCTTGTGTCAGATCAGATGGCCGACTTCTGCTAAACGAGCGCGCTGTAAGATAAGCCTTATTATGTTTTGACTTACCACATGACCTTTACTTTATCACGAAATTTGATATTTGATCCCTGTACAGCTGGACCCCATACTGTTTGCTTTATTATTTTATATCAGTTACTTCGGTAAATGTGTTTTGATATTATATTTAAATTTCTAATTATAAATAATACTGAATTTTCAGTAGGAGCTCGTGGCTTAGTTATAACCGCCGCACAGGTCGATCCATGTTAAGATACGCTTGCCGGGATTGGCCGAGGATGGGTGTCCATCTTTACATACCGAGACTCCTCCGTGCCTCGGAGAGCACGTTAAGCCGTTGGTCCCGGCTGTCATTTCTGCATCTTTGACAGTCGTTACGAGTCGCCAGAAGCCCGAAAATCTGACAGCCAGTCTTACCAAGAGGTATCGTATTACCCAGTTACTGGGTTGTGGAGGTCAGATAGGCAGTCGCTCCATGCAAAATACTGGTATTCTGCATCCGGTTAGACTGGAAGCCGACCCCAACATAGTTGGGAAAAGGCTAGGCAGATTGACTGAGTTTTCAGTGACTGATACCTGCAGACGGTTTCTGATGAAACTCTTCAGTGAATTGAATATTTATTGGAAGTATCAGTTACTTAGCATAAGTTAGCATGCTTAACTAAGTTAATTAACACAATAAGACTGTAAAATGAATTAATCATCTTTCGTGATTTATAAGAATTATAATTGAACGGTTAAGAATATTATCCATCAGTTAAGAACACACAAACTAAATAAAAGACTCAATTAAATACACGAAGATGTCTTGTACAAATGTTCTTTAAAGGTTGTATATTGGATAGGTCTGTCTATTCCAAGTCTACAAAAAGGAAACAAATTGCAGGTTTCTCAAAATATATAAATCGACTTTCAGTAAAAATAAAAATATTCAAAGTAAAAAGGCTAAGAATCGGAAATAGTTTGTTTGAATACAAAAAGAATTTCGCAAGATTCGTGAACGAATGATTGCACGGCTTTTATACCTCAAATATTGAACAAATTTTCGTTGAATATTATCAAACAAAAACCAATTTTCTACTACAATGGCTTGTATTGAAATGGCCAACTGTCGTTCACAAAAGAAATTGATGATGTTTACGACTTTCAAATGAAAACCGATACAATAAGAAAAATCCCCATTTGAATGGGTTTATCCTTTCAGTTGGAACTGATTTTCTTTTATTTCTTTTGCCGCCATATGTGTTGCACCTGTCGACACATTCCACCCTTGCACTCAACGAACTCCCTATAGTAACAAAAGGACTTCAAAAACTTGAACGATCAAGAAAAAAAAAATGCTTCAAGGTCAACACGTTCAATTAGGGTGTCTATTCTTGTTTCAGAACCAGATGACGAAAGGTAGACAGACACCTTGAAACACAAAAATGTGTTATTAAAACTTGAATTTATTCAAAGTAAAGGTCAAACCGGTCAAACTCTATTAAACGGACAAATAAACATAGAATTTATTGGTAGGTATAATTAGAACAAAGTTGTTTTTATTATCAGAATACTAATAATAAGCCGAGTCATCGAGCAAGGTTGTTATTGAATGGATTATCAACGGAAATACCTTATCTGTTACGTTATCATACGAATCGCTCACACATAAGTAAACATTCATGCGTTTGGCAATCTACCACTAGATTGTTACCATTATCATAAGTGCACGATATAGGATACTTATCAGGTTTATCGCACGCTCGATAATAGCTCGAAGTATCCCTTTGTCGCAACACTGCGATAGCACACGAGGATTTTTATTGTCACTTCCTATGACTACATTATAATTATAGTTTATCATGTTATATCCGCTAGCGGTATGATGACACAGCTATCGTGTTTCCCTCGTAATATTACGGAATATCTTTGTTTGTACTACATTAAAAGCAGTGTAAAATTTCGCTAACTTTGATGAATATGATTGAAGTAGTACCTACCTATTCCATATTTGCAAATTTCACAAGAATGTTGAAAGGAATCTGCAGTGATGTGACGCATTTTGAAAAACCGGTTTTATGTGCGTAGGCACGTACCTATTCCAAATAAATACAGGCTGGCGTGACTAAGATTTTAAATTTCGAAGGTATTCTGTGGTCATAAACACAAAACCCAGTTTGATCCAATTCAGAGACGTCAAATGTGTCCCAGCGATAAATAAATCCATCCTCATCAAGCGGACACATACGAAAGCTACATTTAAGTGGCTATAGCAGCGACTGTCAGCGGACATGCAATTGAATATGATAGATGGACCACTGTACCGTTACTGAGAGAATGTTTTGCAGTGGAATCCATAGAGTTCCGCGCTCACTTTCTATAATGCTAGTGGCAACTGCACACAATGGAAGAACTAATGGTTTTGAAGCAGACTCTCAATAGCAACAACAATTTGATTACCGTTACTAAACACCCTTGGCTAATTAATTACGCGATTTCGTCCAAATCCTGATAGATACTGTACTTAAATGTTACCATAAATCTAGTCTATGACTCATAATAAGACCATAAACCGATCAAACCGGTGAAACTTCTCGAGCCTTAGAACATTATAGTTTTACAACGATACCAAGACTATAAACTCAATTATAAAGTAATCCGGTTTGAATGGACGCCAGTCAGTTGCACCATCAAGAATTAACATACAAGGAACTGCAGTTTAACAGGCAATTAATTAGCGCAATGGACCGTTGGGTGGAGTGACCCGAAGGAGTGGCGGTCTCATTAACCGACGACGTCAGACTAACGATTTATAGTGCTATTAAAATTCAAATTAGTGAAAGTTAATTCATTGATATATTGTGTCACTGCTCCTTGCCATTATAAAATTCGAAAATAGATCAAAGATACGCTATTGTAGGTAGGTCTTCTGATATTTGTAATTCGATATTGTAATTAAATTAATTAAAACAGGCAACTTGGGTGTTATCAGTGGGGTTATCGCAGCGGGAATTCTGTTCGACACAGTTTAATATGTTTTATGTATTTAATTCCGCACTAACAATAGTAGTTTTGTTATAGATTAAATTATACGCCTAACGAGAATTTTTCCGCGAGTTGAATTGTTATTATTTATTCCCAGGAATACAATTAAAAATAATAATACTATAGAAATGCGATCAATTGAAAAATCTACTCGCTCAGCAGTACTTTCGTATCAGGTATTCAGTAAATAGCTTTATCAGCGTCGTATGATATGAACACCATTATTTTCCTCATTCATTTGTTTTGTGTTGCAAATTTATTAATATTAAGATATAAAGAGTAGTAAGAGTAAGAGTAAATATAGAGTGACGGCCTCGTTAGTCTGTGGTTGCAATCGCTATTGCTGAACATGAGGTCCTGGGGTCGGAGGTTGTATTTGTGCCCGGTTACTGGCAATAGGCTCGCCCGAATGCTATGGGACTCAAACATAAATAGCGAAATATGGGAGTACTATAGCCTACACCTCTGCCTAACCCTTTGAGAATTACAGGCGTGATGTTATGTTTTTAAATTTGATCTATATTATGAAGAAAAAAAAGCTTGTCAGAATCAAATCTATTGTTCTGTAGGCTGTTATCATAAGCAAACGAGGCCATGAATTTTCCTTAACAAAACCTTGACACTAATCATTTATTGTTTATTTAATTCAATCTTGTTTACAATTTGTTTGTTTGTTGTTCCAGGTACGCAGAGATTTATAGTATCAACAAAGTCTGAAGGTAAAGTAGGTAAACATGACTTTTTCAGACGCCTCGAAACTTCCAACTTTAGTAGCGACCATAGAGAATTGATGGTTACATAGTCTTTGGTAGGGACATTCAATTCTATTGTTATCTTAAGTACACAGTCAGTATTATTATGTATTTCTATTCCATTATCAGTATTATCACTTTGACCTTTTGTAGGTATTTCACAATAAATATTTTTTATCATATCTCCATGCCCGCCACTTCGGGATAACACACAAACAGTAGATTACTCATTGGAATTTTGCATGACTAAGTAAACTAAATATTCGTTAAAGCTTATCGTTTGCTAGAGGAAATCTTTACTTAATTAACCTCATTTAATATCGATATAACCGTCACTCTTTTGTTTTTTTTCAATACAATTTCTGTGTCAATTTCTCTAATGGTCACTAACAACGGCCAACCTGTCAGTGTCTATCAGACGCCAGAAGATTTGCATAACAACTTTGTCGGCACCTATTTTTTAGCATATTTAAGCTGATTTACAAACTAATCTACTCTAATAAGTAGTGTTGTTTACGAGGTCATCACGCCACGAAGCAGCGTGGAGAATTAATTTCCCATGAGCCTCGTTCATTGTACGTCAACCGATATTTGTCGACCTGATTACGGTTCGGTCTGTTATCCATGTTAAACGGTCGTGACTTTTCGAACCACGCTAAATTATTTCGAATCTTCCAATTTACAGCGATTCGGAATTTAGCAGAGCTTAAAAATCGTTTCTATTGAGGATTTTAACAAAAATTTGCCACGTCTTACAGATTATTTGCTACTAGCTAGTTTTTGGTCGTAGCGTGATGTTACATAGCCTTATAGCCTTCCTCGTTAAATGGACTATCCAACACAAAAAGATTTTTTCAATTCGGACTAGTAGTTTCAGAGATTAAACAAACAAACTCTTCAGCTTTATAATATTAGTATAGATAGGGTTTTCCCTGAACAATTAAGTGCTCTTAGGTGAATACTCTTCAAGTATGGTGATAGGTATTTAAATTCCGCTCTTATCTAACGTCATTACTGATGTCTGTCGCTTCCAGGAAGTACCCAGCCATAGAATAAATGTGGTAAGTGCTTCCACATTTCTTAGAAAATTACCGATGCTATACAGAATACCTAATAAATGGGGAAATGTAGCCGGAAAACTGTCACAGTGGGCACAATGCGAAATTGGCTAGATTGTTAGATTCATGACTGAGTAATAAACCAATGTGGATCAAAAATAAACATGTGACGTCAGCTCTGACGCATTTGTGAACGCGGAAAATCAATAGGCATTTGTCCCCTTTGATACTAGGAATTGATTGAATGAAATAGGGCGACCCAAACGGAATTTTTCGCCGTTTCAGCGGAATTTCACCCGTTTGTCTTCCTTTAATCCCCTCGACGTTTTTATTGTGCTAATAATTTTAGCTGTGGACTACTTTGTTTTGGTTTTGAAAACATTGCTGTGTTTAACAAGATTTTGTGGTGATAAAATACTGTTTTGTTTACATATTCAACTTGTAATTTATAAAGTTACTACAGATTAATTAAGATATTTTTGCGTGATTAAAATTAAAACAAATTAGACGGATTAAAAGTGACGAATTTATTGCTTCTAATTTTTGTTTTTAGAAAACTTTGTCATATCGAAAATTCAGACACATTATTCACGTAATAATTAATTTATTAAAATTATGCCACGTTTCTGTCCCGTGTCACTACGTTTGCTTATAATGGACACTGTGAGTAATGCTGTCTGCATAAATATTCATTTAAATACAGATACGACTAGATCACTTGACACTTGGACTTACCTAAGTTCTAGAAACATGTTCTTCTTTATTCATTCATACTTTGTTGTGGACTTATGAGTCAAAGCGTTTGTTTTTTTTTTGAGGCTGGGAAATCATCCAATGACTTCTCCCGCTCTGGGTGGAGCGAAAGGGAGTGTCAGACTCTTACTGACTAAAACCCATCCATGTTCCTTCCTTAGCCCTTTATGTTCCGGGGTAGCGGTAACCCTTTCGGACAATCCTACTTACCCGGCAGGCTTTGCCCTAAAGGACCCCTTCATATGAGTCAGAGCTTGAGGCAAACATTGATCAAAACAGCTCATAATGTACTCAAACTGTCATGAATTTAGAGCTATAAATCAGAGCGTGTCAGTTTTCGTTTAGTGTAACTACATTTCCAGACGTATTCCCAACCATTATATTCATACGAACACTTATACATGCACATGTGTTATGTCGGGCTCCATGCCAAAACATTTGCCAGACATCACCCAAATGTTTCCATTGTAAATCACAACGGAATAAAAATCACAAAAATATCTCGTATAGATCATTTGAATGGATCAAGAATGATGTCATTGACACACCTTGCGAACTAATCGAGATAAAATTTATGATATTAGTGATAACGGGTTTTAAAATCTTTATCTGAGACTGTTAATGAGAACTGTAATAATACTTCGTAAATGAATGTTGAATGATAAATGGCTTGTCCTAATCTTTTTCTATTAAATTGATATAGCACATCTTTTGTTTGATAGCAAAAATAATACCAGTCATAAGATAGGAAATAACATGTACGATATCACGCACCAGCACGTACCAATTTATCTGACGTTATTGAACTCCATACAATATCGTGACAATAGATCGTATTAGAAACTTTCCCAGAACTTACGTATCGCTTGTTTTATTTCTCTTACGGAAACATGAAGCTGTAAACAAAAGGAGCCGAAGTGTGTTGGTAATGTTAAAAGCCATGTGTAGCTAATGCATTCGGTTTGAAAATCATAACAATACACAATAGACGTAGCTGGTCACCTACGTCTATAAACAGCTGTACCAGAGAGACCAACACTTAGGGGATTCAGATGGTAGAACTTGCGTAGTGTATCGTACGGATTTCTATCCTATAAAATACAATCACACGGACAGCAGCTATAGAATTGTATTGCCTTTTAATGAATACTAATTTTTTTAAATGAAAAACCTATCAAACTATTATATTCATTTGAAAGGTCGAATGCTGTCAGTTATTTACCAGCCAGGTTCAACAGAAGGTTTCGCTTAAGCTCTACAGAACTTACTTATTGATATTTCCCAGCTGATTCTTCGGTATTCACAAGCAAATAAACAGCTTACGTGGTTTGTCTTATACTCCATGAACATGAAATTGATTATCGTCTTGCATTTTCCCTATTATGTACCATTACAAATTACTCATTGTGTTACTGACGTACGATTGTAACCTCATAAGGTTTTTGAGGAAATAATCCCACCAAGCAACGTAAGTAACTAATAAAATCATGTGACTTTATGATGAATTAATTGTTGATAGATACCTTTTTTTCATCCAATGACTTCTCCCTCTCTTGGTGGAGCGGAAGGGAGTGTCAGACTCTTACTGACTAAAACCCATCCATGTTCCTTCCTTAGCCCTTTATGTTTAAGCGGGATTGAGCGGTAACCCTTTCGGACAATCCCGCTCTCCAATTGTTGATACTCAAGTTAGTTGTTGACCGGATGGTTTGAGCTCGTCTTGTTTTCACATAGTCGCGCTATCTCTCAAGTGTTCCTGATAACATAAATCCTCATTATTAAATTTATCATTGGAAACGACATGTTATCATTTTAAATAAACTAGCGTACGATTGTGAACTAGGTCACAACTTCAGTTTATTTTCATTACGCCTTTATCAGAGCCACAATTATGTGTATCTCTTAATAAAATTGTTTGTCTGGCAGCTGTCGCCAGGACATGAGAATGTACATTTATTAAATTCCATGTCACATTGAAATAGGTTCATAAAATACTTTTTTGAATAACTTCGTTGTCTGGTCGCCCATTTCGCATGTTGTCACTGACAGGTATTTATTGATAGTAAACTAAATAGTATAAAGCAAGAGCTTATCATTAAAACATGATATTACGGATAAGCTATTGATTTTAACTCATTTCGCTTGTTAATGAACATTCTAATTATATTCTAGATTACAAATGTACTAAAATAACTTATGGTATAGAAATAAACGATTCTATTTGCATATTTAATCAAGAGAATGGGCGAGTTCCAATAATAAATGTGACAAGAATGGAACAAAATGTGGGAACGCGCCCACGTGGCTCGTTGGCGTTTTCAGTCTGACATTTAAATACTCAATGATTACTTTGATCAACAGTGTCTGACGTCTTCGTTGTTGACTGTCGTATCGTGACCAACATAAATACTTTTAATTAAATGGTAAATAAATAACAATTACTCCGGGGTTTTTTGAACTATCCATTTTATCAGTTCAATTACTGCCACCTCGCTTCGCTAAGACGTTGCCTGAATTAAGAGTTAGTTTCATAGACAAAATTAACAACCTCTTTTCTAATGTACATATTTATTAAAATTATATTTTAAATAGCTCCGTATACAATATGCATCTGACGAATTATGCAAAGGAACTTTATAATCTGATAATCAATATGCGCATACTTACAGTAAAACGGACATCTCGGATCACGTCTCGATGTTGGTCAAGGCGAGGCTGACGACCGTGGCGGCACGCCAAACGTGGCCCACCGTAATGGCCGCCATTTATCATATTTTTTTATTGGAAACAATGAACAGAGGACAATATTTATGACGGCGACGTTCTCTCAAATGATCTTCAATGAGTATAATTTGCCTTTGAACGTTGGGGAAATTTCAGTAATTTGTTTGGTGTATAAAATTGAGATGAAGTACTTAAAGAGGCGATGTAAGAGGTCGTGACCCTCGCAATGAGGAAACGTCGAGAGCTCGAGACAATTTTATTACATCCACAAAGATCGCGACCGTGAACAAGGCAATTATTTATGCGGATTGTTATTTCCAAGTAGCTTACTGAAAACATTAATACTGCAGTCATTATCCTAGTAATTTTATTGAACTGTCAGTTTGTGTTATATCAAATGGTTGAATAACAATATGGTATTTGCAGACATACTTATTTGTTATAGCAAATATTAACATTTCCTTACAATATGCAATGTCACAATCCGATGCTGAAAACGATAAAACGGTGTGTTAAGTAAGCGAATTAATGCTGTATCGCGAATTGGTTGGCTTCGCTCCAACGACAGAATATGGACACAAACTCAAGGGCATTTAGACTTTACGAATTACGTTTATTTCACAAACATAACCGCATGTAGTACGAACAATAAATTATGTTTCATTATCTACAACTGGAATTATTAAAAACCATGAAATATTGTCATTGTCGTTGATGTTTTTAGTTCTTCTGATGCTATCATTTTTGGTTATTTTTGCATAGTCATTATGCTTGCTTATTTTCTGTTGATTCAAACTGATTACGTAGTAATCAGTGTTTATTCTTGAGTTTTATTTTAATGTTAATTTATGCGTATGCCCCGTGCTGCGTAGTTTGGGGTTTACCGCAAAGTGCAAATTAAACATGTTTGCATTAAAATTCGTAAGGCTTTGTATAATAAACGTGTTAATGTATTCACGTTAATAGATTGTTTGTTTGGATCCAAACTTCATACGATTCTTGTCAGTCGTTACGTTATCCATAAAACCAGATGCCATAAATTATGCTTCCCAATTCGGAAAGTAGTAAGAAGAAAAACAAACCGTAAAAGCGGTGACTCAGAACGCTTTTAAATGCGCAAATATTCCAACTTTTATCGGCTTTATTACACAATCCTATATTTCAATTATGTCCGGTATACACATTCATACTTAATAGTGCATTGTTTAACATGATTTAATTTTAAATAACTTTCTCTACTTATCTTGAGTAAACATTTCAACATACTACCTATATTAATTTTCCAGCGTTTCTTCGTTAATATTTCTGTCTACGTTGCATTTCTATCTATACAGTGTGTTAAGTTAAACGAGGGTCATACTTTCAGGTTGTATAGTACTTACTCATGGAAATCAACTTTATCCATGGTACCCACAATGAAGTATGAATAAAAAAATCTGGTGTTCCATACATTTTGACGAATTATGCGAATATAAACGTACTAAACAGCAGATTTTTTTGTCACGTTTTCAGGTTTAGTTCCGTAGTAAAAGTTGTTCATTTTCATGAGTATAATACCCCCTGAATGTATGTCTTTACATAATATCGCTCGTTTAACCTAAGACACTGTATGCATTCATTGCTTATCATACTGCATGGCATTTTAATTCAAATAGAACATTTTTATTTACAGCCAGCACATGAACTCTGTGGTTGTAAATAGCTATCTGAAGTGGAATTGGAAATGCGCCAACGTCGATGTACAAGTAATCGTATTCCAAGTGGTCGTATCAACTAAATGTTGATTGATGGTTTCCCTTCTCTGTAAACGACCGGATCGACCTTTGCTGGAGCAGTTAACTTGAATATAAATGTGGAATCATTTTCACGGAATCAAGTGCCTTAAGCCTTCATACCCGCTGTGATTACTCATACGCTACATACATGTTTGGAAAATATTAAGATCGTAAAGGTCATAATGATAATAAAATTCGGATTTTTTAAATGGAAAGAGACGAGAATCGCTTCCACGATGTTGTCGTAAAAGAACGTTTTACATAAAAAGCAATACAAATACAAACGGGAAAAATGAAATGTTATGCAATGACCACAAAGGTGTTCGGGCTGAAAATAACGCTTTTTTTTTAAGTGTCGAGACGAGAAGTGACTGAATTTAAGCCAATTGAGTAAGTTAACTTATATGAAGTGAATCTCTGTCCTCCCAATTAAAGTTCGATCGTATAAAACATGTTGAAGCACCGTGCTCTCCCGGCTCGCTTTTAATGAGTTTCCAACTTAATTTACTGTTATTGTTTTACCCCAGTGGCCGTGGATTTGGAACTCGTTACCTCCTTTGAATACCAAATAGGGTTTGTAGAAGCTTTAGTGGTCACGCCGATTGTAATATCAGATTAACTTAAATACTGATATTCGTTTTGGTTCTTGGCTTTATTAAAGTTGTTATAGTAAAATGTGCAAAAGCAACCAATATCTATACTAATATTATAAAGAGGAAAGATTTGTATGTATGTTTTCAACGAATAAACTCAAAAACTACTTAACGGATCTGGATGAAACTTGGCACAAAGATAGATTATAGCCTGGTATAGCATATAAGCTACTTTTTACCCTGGAAAAATTTACGGTTCCCGTGGGATAATTTCCTACATACACGCGGGCGAAGCCGCTGGCGAAAGCAAGTATTTAATAATAATTGAGTCGTATGATGAAAGAAGGCTTTTACCCTGCAGTGCGACAATACAGGCTAATTATTACTATTATTAATGACGATGAAATATGGTCATGTGATGAAAACATGTTCCTAAAGAATGATAAACAAAAGACCCCGCCTATCAATGCGGAATAAGAAACATTCCTATACCTATGCACTAAGCATTGGATGATAAAGTTGTTGATAGCCGATAGATGTTTATCCAGTAATTGTGGAAAATTGTAAGTAACATACGATATTTTATCTTCAATAAAATTGACAAGATAATATAATATTAATTTGATAAGAATTTTACTTAGTCTATAATATTTTTAATCTTATCAGTACCTACTTACCTAACATTTTATTTCTCCTCAAATATTTGACTTTCACTAAATCCAATTGAGAATGTAATTAAGTGCTGTCTGCTTTAATTACTTTCAAAATTAATTAATCTGTGATTAGAGGTTCGCTAAGTAATTTACCTGTAAATAATAATGATTTTATCGGAGATAATTTATTTAGGTTGGTATAATCGAAGTTCATTACTTGCCGTTTCAACATAATGATCGTATGAAGTAGTTTAGCTGCCGAGACCCTAATCTTCTAAGACTTATAAGTAGAAACTGATGCCAAGTAATCTACGAACTAATTTACCACCAGGAAGAGTAATCAATATGATCCATCATTGCATTAGAAACTTCTTTCGCAAAGTCATAAATATGGTTTTCATTTGGTTATTATATTTCGAGGAACAATTTCATGTTTTCGCAGAGTTTTAAACCGTAGACAGAATTAAATGGAGTTCTCTTTCCTTTGCATTCCCAATTTCCGAGTTAATAATCAATTCCTGAAGTTGGTGAATCCAACCAACTCAATTATATAACTAAGGTCGATGCGAAGTTCTGTGTCAGTAAATTATTCAGCGAGCTGGAGATACCGAGTCCGACTCACACGTATACTTGTTTGTATTAAGTTAGGGTTTACTCTGCTTATCTGCAACATTGTCTTATTATGTGTCAATACATTTATCATCTTTGTTTATATTATATATTATAAGTACATAACACAAACTACGTCTATATTTTTCCTTATCTGACTTCTTAAAATTCAGTAATAACTTTGTTTACCTCACGATGAAAATAACTTAATATCTACTTAGAATGATTCAAGTATAAAAATAATTGCTAAAGAAAGGTCTGTTACAAGAATATCAACTTTACTATTTAAGTTTAAATTTAGCAACACCATTATACACTTTCAGACTTTAACTTAAACTTAAAGTTGGCGTGGAAATTTAAACATTTGCAGCCCAGGTTTAACATTTCGCAAGACCTTCAGTTCAGGTTCTCCAAGAGTTGGTCGTTATGAAACTTTCTTGTTATTCTTTGTTTCTATATTTCATTAAAATGAAAGTTCGTACGGATTGTCCTATTTTTATACGAAACGTTTATTGTTCCAATTTTATTGCTACAGGTTTATTTCTTTCCGTGTACTGGGTAGGTAATTGTGTTAGGTAAGTTACTGACGTAAACTCTTTTAACTCTTATTGTGTCCGTAAACAAGGCAATCAATATTTGCTTTATTATTGCGACTTTCTTTTGTTGAAATGCTTAGTTTAAGCCCAACACTTTGGTAAGGCCCCTCTTTGAGGAGTGGCTAGAGAGGCGTCACGGCGCCCTCACCTTCCGCCTGACGCAGGTCCTCACCGGACACGGATGTTTCGGGAGGTTCCTGCACATCATCAGGCGGGAGGAAACGCCCGGGTGTCACCACTGCGAGGATCGCCCAGAGGACACGGTAGAGCACACGGTGCAAACCTGCCCCGCTTGGGCGGAGCACCGCCGTGTCCTCGTAGAGGCGATCGGCGGCGGCGACCTCTCGCGCCCGGCCGTGGTGCAAGCCATGGTCCGGGGCGAGAGGGAGTGGGAGGCAGTCACCTCCTTCTGCGAAAAAGTTATGCTCGCGAAGGAGGTGGCGGGATGGGAGAGAGAAAGGTCCTCCCGTCCCAGCCGCCGCGGGAGACGCTCCGGGCGTCGGGAGCCACGTGACGACTCCCGGCCACCGTAGGCGCGGGCCTGCGGACGGTGAGTAATGGGTGACTCACCGTCCGATCAGCACCAGACCCGTGCCGTACGGCGCGTATATGTTCCACGCGCGCCTCAAAGAGATGTCAGCATATGAAGGGGCCCCTCAGGGCCAAGCCTGCCGGGTAAGCGGGATTGTCCGAAAGGGTTACCGCTACCCCGGAACATAAAGGGCTACGGAAGGAACATGGATGGGTTTTAGTCAGTAAGAGTCTGACACTCCCTTCCGCTCCACCCAGAGCGGGAGCAGTCATTGGATGATTTCCCAGCCTTAAAAAAAAAAAAAAAAAAAGCCCTTAATTGAATAAAAACGTTTAGATTTTAATGGATTAATTATTAATTTGAAGCTTATAATATTGATCAAAGACTCGAGTTGATATTTAATAATCTCTTCCAGTGAAATATTCTTGAGCGTTATTAAGATCATGCTTGGAAAGTAATTACGGATCATATTAGCGAAGTTGCCTTACAGTGACAAACTTGCAGATTATCTGCTTCCAGCCATTACAGTTTTGAAGCAGCTGAGTTCCAGCAGGCAGAAGTTCCGAACTTGCCAACTTTGTGGACTGCGGCCAACTCCTGTCGCCTCGCAGCTCGCAGCTCGCAGCCTTCCTACTTTAAAATAACCTGTTTATTTGCCACTTCTTCGTCTTTCATTTGTTTCGTTATGAAACCCCTCAGTTTTCGTTCACATTTTAATTGGATTATGTAATTTGGAATTCATTCTCTCTCAACCGATACGAATCATGAAGCGATACGTAACAGTAAAATGGTGAAGGGTGTTTATTTAAGTGGAAGTAATGTCGTATCCGCTCAACAAGTACCCACAACAGACGTTTCGCCCCCACTGACAACAATGCGTAATGAAATCGCGGTGAATTCAATTAATCCACTGATCGATCAACTTTTTCTCTCAGTCTCAAGTGTCAAACAAAGTTAGGAGCCCTAAAAGATTCCAAAATAATCGGATAGAATCCCAGGGTGGTGGAACTTTGACAATTTTCCCCCCCGCTGCGAGTTTGAACCGTTTCAAAGGGGTGAGTGATGGGAGTGCGCCGGGAGGGAAGCCTCCCATCCCCTTTGGTGTTCGTGAATACCGCTTAAAGTTCTCGACGTAATTGCTGTCTGGCTGCGAATAAACTTTGTATTACATTACCCGAGTTAATTTATAGTGTCTTCTTATTCATTGCTTCAAGTTAGTTTTGTTTTCCAAACGACCGGAGTTATTCTAACTAGTAAAGTTTTCTTAAAAGTAGTATGTGTTTGTTTTATATACTTGCGTGAAAGTCGAGAAAACATATCAGTTTTATAAGTGTATACCTTTCTAGACAAAGGATTCATTTTTCTTCACATATATTCTTACTAACTAAGATGTACTTTATACCAGTAGGTAATGGAATTTTATGTCTACTACAAGTCATAGTCTGACTACAGTGTCTATGTCTGCAGAGCCGGCACTAACTGTATTTTATGGTTATTGCACGATTTTACATCGCTCTACGTCACAAATCATGTCTTAGCATCATGATTAATGATTCAATGGCCATATTATTGAGTCAGTAAATCATTGCATCCGATATAAAGAAGCTTCACTCGTGATTGCCGCTCTCAATGGATTCGTGTTCTATCCGTCCTTGACTTGCCTCAGAAATATCCGCCACGTTTTATGAAAAACGGTGCTTTCAAAACTAACAACAAATTTATTCAGATAATGTTGGATTAAATACTTTGTAACAAATTGTAAATAGTCACGCTACGTCATTAATAAGTAAGTAAGTACATAGCTTATAACTTATTGAACACCGAGTCACGAAATATCGTGATTGCTAGTTTAAAACGTCTCTATTAAACAGGACAGTCTCGAAAGGCGGCCAATTGTATCTCGTTTGCACACAGACGTCAAAAGTTCACAACTGTGTTGCTGTGCTAATTGACTATGAACTTTACTATTAAGGGGTCAAGTGGGCCGTAGTTTATCGAAAGGAACAGTAGACACAACAATATAGAGCATTATACGAGTAATCTTAACTAATCGACGCAATAACCACAACGGGAAGGCAGTTTGACGTATAATGTAAATTGATTTAGTGGATAAGGTAATTTGTGCAATTAATTGTGCGGCTGCATATTGCAGGGCTATAAATTGGACGAGCCTCGGGCGAAGGTTATCTTCGTTATTGCTATGCCCGCTTGTTGTGCGCGCACATTCCATGACGAGCGAAATCCATTTATTATTAGAGCCGTATGATAACGATAAACCAACGAGGTCAGACGAGAGCACGCAAAAAATAGAAACGCTGTTTTACTGCGCGTGACTAAAGACTCGATGCAGGCAAGATGGCGTGCACATCCGTCTCCTTCTAACGGTTGCAATCCACTACCTCTGTCCCGTTCTATAAGATTTGGTTGCCGTTAATTTTTTTGCCAACTGGCTAGTTTTTTTATCCACTTTTTTGTCATTGAATTTCACGAATTACGTGATGGTATAGCGAGCTGGCGAGAGCTCCGAGCTGGCTTTGTTGACTTTTTTGTTATCTTTTGAGGTTATGTAATGATAACCCCGGGATATTATTCGAATGAGTATTTTATCATGAAGTATATTTAGACAGTCGTGAACTCGCAAGATTAGATAAGATTTGCGAAAAATGTTTGCATATTACTAACGCACACATCCATTTAACATTGTAGGTAGCTTAATTGGGTACATTTGAAGGAAACGATTGCCTGCGGCAGGAACATGGAGTCTTCACCACATTTGCATGCAAGGCTACACAGAGATAGCCAATGCGTGTCCTGAGAGGCGTCGAGATAAAAACTCTTTGCATAATGTATTAGGTCTGCGGGCCTGTTTACGTTCGCACAAAAGCGAGTTACATAACGGAGCTCACCTTTTTAGGATCGTCTTAAGATTGATGCTCTTGTCTACCCCAGCTATCAGCTGTCCAGACGCGACGCCCATACTAATGCTCATGCTTGGTATTTTGTTGGGAATTCGTCTGGAATGCGATTACAACGACTGAATCACTACTTATGTATTGTGGAAATCTAGACATGCAATGATGCAAAATACCGTTGATATATTTAAAATCTCGCCATGCGGTGCCATGGACCATGCGTTACCTACAATTATTTATTCAAGTTCATATTGATAAGTTTTAAAAGATGTTCTCTTCCATCGATCCAAACAGATACTTTTAAAGGAAATAATGACGTACGAACATAAATTGTTGACATACCGAAACGGCGCGTATAATGCTGAACTGGCAACATCGCGTAGACGTAATAATAACATAACACAATACAATACACCTTACAAGTGAGTCACGCGTGGCGTGATGGGTCGTCGAGGCAACGTTTGTCACGAAAAACGTTGACTTATGACTCCCACATAAATGCATTAACATATAGTGATGTTGGAACAGGAAGTAGCGTTAGGTATAAAATTATTTAGGGTTGCGGACTCAAGGGGCGCCAACAGGACCCCATTACTAAGGCTCCGCTGTCCGTCCGTTTATCACAGGGCGGTATATTATGAACTTTTGATGACAATTGAAATTTTCACATAGTACGACCGCGACCGCTGTAAATCATCTCATCATCTGCCTAGTGTTTTCCGAACTATGTTGGGGTCGGCTTCCAGTCTAACCGGAAGCAGCTGAATACCAGTATTTTACATGGAGCGACTTCCTATCTGACTTCCACAAAACCAGTAACTGGGCAATACGATATGACTGGCTGTCAGATTTTTCGGGCTAAGACCGCTATAAATAACAACAAATAATAAAAAAACAAAGCCACAGCCTGCACAACAAGTTACCACAAACTGTCATATTTTCTCAATAGATATTGAACTTAGTAACAACTAATTAAGGTTTCAAGTAATCTGGAGAAATTTGACATTTTGATGTAACTTATGCGCTGGCGATCTTATTTAAGTAAGCTTAATAAAACAAAGATTTTTGTAGTGCATATTTATGGGATGTATATATATTTATTTGTATGTATTTATAAACGACTAATAACTATATTGCCAGTATTCGATCGGGATGAACCAAAAGCTTTATTGTTCTGTTTAATGACATTAAAAATGTTCATTCTTACAAACAGTTTTACAAGATAAGCCTTAGGAAAACAGCCGCACGGTGGACTATAATAGGGTTCGACGATAATACTATCATAAAGTAATTGCCTTATGTTCTGCTTAGTATTATTCAATATAAAACATTGAACAAACTGTGCGTCCATTCTCTTAACAAATTGAATAAAACTATCGCACGGCACAACTAACAAACTTTTACATTGGTCCTCACTATATTCTCTGTAGTCGTGATAGCGTCTCTCTTCAATGAAATCGGGTATATTTTTATATGGTTTGATATATGATCTAAAAAATTTACATTCGTGTTTTGCAGCACATTTCGTCAGGAGGTAGTGGCTAACTTCGAAGAGCCGATGTTTTTCATTGAATTCCACTTTGTTGTAATCTGAAGTCATAATCTTATATTTGCTCTCAGGTCCGTCATCGGGGTCTAAAAACGTGTTCACCGGCTTTTCAGGTATCGCTCGTTGAAACCGATTAGTCTGAATCTGAATAAGCCATTTTGTCAAATCTTCTGCGGAGTTTTTCCTTTCTTGAGGTTTCATAATGTTGGATAGGAAAAATTTTCGGTAAGTCGATGCAAACTGCCAAGGCGTCGGGTTTGAGGCTATGCCACATTTTCTCCTAGCTTGATCAAACAAAGGATCAATTACTTCCATATTCAGCCGCCTTGTTGGCAAAAATGTGCATCCTTCTGCTCTAATGCGATTAAATAACTGTAAGACAGATGTTATAGTTATTTGAAAGCCCTTAATAAACTTTGGCTCAATTTTTACATCACACCATTTTATGTCTCGAAAAAATGTCAACATTTCCTTGAAAAAATCAATTTGCGATTTTATGCCACGAAAAGCGCTTTTCATGTGTTCAGTGTCTTTGAAGTTCAAAGAGTTCAAAGAATCAAACAAATTGTTCATTTTGTTAATAAAATCTGCAGTGTCTCTTCCAGCTGTATCAATAACGTTAAAGTCGACGTAGGTGGATATTCCAGTAGCTACAGAATGGCTAAGTAGCTGTGTGGCATAGCGTAGTTCATTTTTCTCGATAATAGTAGGAAACATATGTTTGCGAGTTAATTTGGGCGCAAGTTTGAATTCTCTTTTCTTTTCCTTTTCATAAAAACAACGAACGTGTTCATATTTAGCTCGACGATCTTGAAAGAGAAAATCATGACGTATGAAAAAGTTGCGAACTAATTTAATAAGATGGGGGGCATTAAAAATGTAGAATATTTTTCTACCGTTAATGAAGAAATATGGTTTCTCAATACTGACAGATCTATTCTTCGCTGCTTTAATAAACTCGTCTCCTGTATCGGAGACAAAAGTTCGAACGTTAAGGCCGATTTTAAATAGCTGTTCTAATAATCCATCAATCCATTCATTAAACTCAACTGAGGCTTCACCTCTAGGTAGGAATGCGTATCCAACAGGTTGTTTCCAATTAGCATATATTCCGCGCACCATCATAACATAAGCTTTTTCTGCTGTATCTGGTGACCTAATTCCATTGACGTCGCGGAAACCAACAATTATATCATGATCGATGCTGTAGAATAAATTGGGTTTTAAAGATATAGAACTTATTACAGCTGAGCAGTTTTTTTCTAATACTGTCATGGTGTCAACTTTATTTGAAAACAGCGACATAAAATTACCTTTAATTTCAGTGGTTATCTGTATCGCTTTCTTATGTAAACTCAAAGGACATGGCAGACGTAGAGCATCTTGTAGCATTCGGTAGGCTTGAGGATTGCTGTGGTATAAATTCAAGCTTATTAGGTTGATGTCAAGGTCTTTACTGCCTGCAAATTTTTTTAACTGACTTTGTGCTTTGACTATGTCAGCAAGTTCTTTCGTTAGAAATTTATGGCACAATCTTTTAAACGTATCTTGTCCCAAAAAAATTAAGTTACTGTTTTGAGTTTCAAGCGCTTGTTTGTTGCTACATCCTGGAGGAGGTGACGGTAATTTTCGTTTCCTTGTTGTCTCGGGCAGAGGTTCAGCGAACAGACTCAGTGGATCTTCAGGTTCTTCAATTTTGACGGTAGTTTCAAAGTCCATATCTGTTTTTTCAGGTTGGCTTTGTGAGTAAACCGGTAAATTACGAGCAGGTAACGCATTCTTTTTTAAAGTTTTGCGTGCTAAACCCGGTAAAACATCCTGCACGTTAAAATGTTCTTCACAAACGCAATAATTTTTTCCGGTTTTATCTATCAATTCTTCTCGGTCTATCAATTGAAGCCATTTCAACCGTCTGAAAAAAAAAACTTGTTTTCTTTAATTTTGGTGTGGTTGTGGTATTGTCGGTGTCGGACATAGTAAATACATACGTTTGCTTGAAGTAACAGCCCTTGTTTTGAGCGTGGGTAGTGACAGCCTTAAGTGCTAATATTTCGTATATTACTATCATTTCTAATAACTTTTGGATAACACAGAATTTGTTGTTGTTTTAATACTACACATAATATACAGTATAAGCAAAGCAGTAGAAATTACGAACTGTGTTACGGTGTTACAGGATAATAAAAAAAAATAGATAAAAAAACATACTACGCGAGGTATGTTTTTTTTTTCACATTATGTACGAAACATTGAGATTAAAAAAAAACAAAACTAAAAGTCTTCTTCTCTTCGCTGTACTGTTTTACTTTCGTGACTACTCATACGTAATTTCATTTGGGATTTACAAAATTAATTTGAATAACGTATTAATATGATGTAGAAGGTATTGATAAAAAAATTAATGTTAACTGACCTTTCGTTGTCCGAAGGGTGTTTGAAAAACGAGATATCCGGTTTAGAATCTGATGTATTCAGACATCCGTTGACACTGCAATAGGCACGTCCTCGTGATCGTTCCCGTGGTCGATTCATTTTCAAAGCAACTTTCTTTTCGCTCGAACGTTCGCAATTCAAATTATTTCAAAGGCAGCAGTCACCGCATCGCGCGGCGCGGCAATCGCGACTGCCGTATAGCGAATCTAGCTTAGCTTAGAGCGAGAGCTCCGTTGCCGTCTCGCTTGCGTCCGCGTAGCCCCCGTACACAATCGTACACTATACACAAGTACGCAGTGTGATAGTGGACCCATATACTACTTTGCTTTGCACAGTAGGTATGCCATTAGGTAATTTGTTCAAACGAGACCAGAGTCAATTATTAACCAACTTCATAAAAAGGAGGAGGGTTGCAATTCGACTGTATTTATAAATAAAATGTATTTTGCTCTTGATAGGTTTCAGATAGGAGCCCCGTGGTCAGAAGTTTACTTAAAAATTTCGAAAATGGACAAAAATAACGTGATTTTCAGAGCCGGTGATTCTCTTATAATCGAGTGCGCCCTACCCCAATGAATCTTTTTTTTTTTTGACCGGGTCGAAAATCCTCATGGATGTCCCCCGCCCCGGGGAGGGCGGGGGGTCTGTCGGACTCTTACCGACTAAAAACCGAATCCGACTGTTCCCTCCCTCTCTCACCTGCGCGGGGGTCGCGGGAATCAAAAAGAATTCTTCCACAAACCCCAATGAACCTTTTTTTTTTTTTTTTTTTTTTTGATCCGGGGGGAAAATCCTCATGGATGTCCCCCGCCCCGGGGAGGGCGGAGGGGTCTGTCAGACTCTTACTGACTAAAAACCACCCCGGGTGTTCCCTCTCACACCTTCGCCGGGGGTCGCGGGAATCAAAAAGAATTCTTCCGCAACCCCCGTGGTGCCGGCCCGCCGCAGCGGGCCTCGTCTCGGCCGAGCGGGAGTGAGGTGTACGACACTCCCCTCGTACCGTCTTGGAGGGGCGCGCGTGGAACACTACGCGCCGCCGCCTCGGGTCCAGATGTTGTTGTGGGGGGCGACGGACTAAACCCCGCGTCCGTCGCCCCTGGACCCATTTAGGGGGGCTGGAAGAGGGCATTGTCTGCCCTCCTCCGACGCCCGGTGCGCCTGCTGCGGGCCGGGTTGAGGGAGGTGATCTCCCGCTCCCGCTCTGCAGCCTCCTTCTGCGAAATGACTTGCTCGCAGAAGGATACCACCGCGTCCCAGGCCTGTTCACTGCCGACCATGGCGTTCACTACGGCCGGCAGCGACAGGTCACTGCCTACTTCAGAGATGAGGGCACGGCGCGGCTCCAGCCATGCGGCACATTCTGCCAGCGTATGCCGTGCCGTGTCCTCCCGACAGTCGACGCAGTGGTGACACCGAGCGTCTGGCTCCCTGGTTATGCGACACAGGAACTTCCCGAAGCAACCATGCCCCGAGAGAACCTGTGTCGCCCGAAATGTCAGGGAGCCGTGCCTTCTTCCGAGCCACTCGCTGAGCACCGGTCGGATCGCCTCGATGGTGTTGAGGCCGGCGGTAGGGCGTGAGAGCCTGTCCCGCCAGTCCGCCACCAGGACC
Source organism: Hyppa rectilinea (assembly GCA_951799385.1). Taxonomy (NCBI): domain Eukaryota; kingdom Metazoa; phylum Arthropoda; class Insecta; order Lepidoptera; family Noctuidae; genus Hyppa; species Hyppa rectilinea. Next base: position 6,310,431 of record OX637315.1, on the reverse strand, counting down.
TCGTGGAGCTGAGACCGACGCAGCTCCAATTGTTGCTGCATCGGTCGTTCGCCCCGCGCCCGCATTTCCTCGCGCCACCGGAACAGTGACGCGAGGACCCTCGCCTCCAGGTCCCAGGGCGGGGATCCGGCCAGTGCACATGCCGCCTCGTAGGAGATCGTGCGATATCCCCTAATGACTCTGACGGCCATAGCTCTCTGTGGCTTACGCAAGACAGAGATGCTCCCGGCCGTCAGGTCAGCCGCCCAGATCGGTGCCCCGTATAGGGCCATCGATCGCACGATCCCCACGTAGAGCCGCCTGCAAGTGGCGCTCGGGCCCCCCAGATTGGGAAGCAGCGTTGAAAGTGCCCCGGCCGCGCCCAACAACTTGGGCGCAAGCCGCCGGAAGTGGGGGCCAAAGTCCCACCGGCTGTCGAGCACCAATCCTAGGTACTTCATGGTAGGCTCGACAGCGATGCGGACCCCCCCGACCACAATGTGTGATCCCGGCGGCGGCGCCCGTCGGGGACCATGGAACACCATGGCCTCCGACTTGTTGAGGGCCACCTCCAGGCCGAGGCGCCGAATGCGGCTCACCACCTGTGAGACCGCCGCCGTCGCCAGCAACGCCGCTTCCCTGTGCGAGCTCCCCCGGGCCGTGACTAACGTGTCGTCAGCGTAACACGTCAGCTGCACGCCCGGCTGGAGCTCACCCCTCAGCACCCAGTCGTAGCCGATGTTCCACAGGAGCGGTCCGACGACCGATCCCTGCGGAACACCGCACGACATGGGGTGCTGGTGACCGCCATCACGTCCCACGTAGGTGACACACCTCTCCGACAAATAAGCCCCAACGATGCGACGGAGGTAGAGAGGCACTCGATGATAGAGCAGTGCCTCTCTGATACAACTCCAGGGCAGGGTGTTGAAGGCGTTGGAAATGTCTAACGACACCGCCATCACCACCCCACCCCGAGACACCGTTTCCTCCGCCAGGACTCTCACCCGCGAGATCGCGTGAATGGTGGAGCGCCCGTGCCTGAAGCCAAATTGGCACTCATCCAGATCCGGCCCTTCTTCGCACAGGTGGCCGACGAGGCGGGCTGCGATGATTCGCTCAAACATCTTGCCCACCTCGTCGAGCAGCACTATGGGCCGGTACGCGGACGGTGAGTCCGCAGGGCGCCCCGCCTTCTTGAGCAGGACTAGACGGCCAGTCTTCCACAATGTTGGAAACCGGCCCTGCTCAAGACACGCGGTGAAGAGTCCTCTCAGCTGGGGCTCTAGCTCCTTCAGAGCGAGGGCCAGCGCGATGCCGTGGATGCCGTCCGGCCCCGGAGCCACATTCTTGGCCCGGAGCCGCATCACGGCTGCCCTCATCTCTGCCTGTGTCACCTCTGGGACGTCGATGGCGTGTTCCTCCTCCGGAGGCTCTGCGGCTGTGGGCATAGCCATCGGCGGCGGAGTGTGCTCCGCTCTCGCCGGGAAGAGGGCTGCAACGACCTCCTCCAACAGCTCGGGCTGGAGGCTCTCGGTGAGTGGGGGCGCGGCGGCTCTCAGTTTCCCTCGAACCGCACGATAGGGGCGCCCCCACGGATCTCCGTCGAGAGTCTCCAGCATCTCCCCCCTGGCTCGCGATCTCGCATCGCCGATGGCCAGCCACAGAGCCTGCTTAGCCGCGCGGTACACCTCATACAGCGCGGCTTCTTCGTCAGGGACCCGACGACGTCGTCTTCGATAGTGGGTGTACGGGCGCCTCGCCGCGACGCACGCTATACGTAGCCGTGCGATCTCGGCGGACCACCAGTACACCTGGCGCCTTGCTGACAGCGTGTGGACCCGGGGCATGGACGCGTCGCAAATGTGCGTCATCGCCCCGCGGAACCACAGCGCCTCTTGTTCGACGTCGACGGGTCCGTTCGTCGTCGACTCCCGGATCCAGGCCTGGACAATAGCGGCCTCCTCGAGAAGTTCCCTGTCGATGCGCTTACGCGCCCAGCGCGGGCCGTCCATTCGCGGGGCCGCTGGACTGCGGCCGCTGGCGGTGTGGGCGGAGACGTCGAAGCGGATGTATCTGTGATCCGACAACGTCTCCACCTCCACGGCGACATGCCAGTCGCGGACACGGCCCGCGACAGCAGGGCTAGCGAACGAGACGTCCACTATAGAGCCGCCCCGCTGCCGCACGCACGTGTGAACCGAACCCCGGTTCAGGACGACCAAGCCAGTCGTAACCAGCCACTCCTCCAGCGCCTCGCCTCTAGCATCGGTCACAGAGGATCCCCACGCCGATGACTTGGCGTTGAGATCCCCCAGCAACAGCACAGGACGAGGGTGGAGTCGGCCTACGACGGCACCCAACTCGACAAGGAAGTTCTCGAAGTCGGCGAGGCTCTTGTTGGGCGAAAAGTAAGCCCCAACCACGCCAACGCCGTCCGCGAGGGCGGCTATCCAGCCGTGTCCCCGGGACGGGCTGACGAGAGCCCCGCCGATGATGGCCACCAAGCCGTCGAGGTCACCCACCCAGTTGTCGCGGGGGGGGACGAAATACGGCTCGGCGACCACCGCCACGTGGATCGACCACTCTGCCATGCTTTGGAGCAAAAGATCCTGAGCTCTGGCAGAGTGGTTGATATTGCCCTGGAGGAAATGGAACAGCGCCATTTATACGCAGTCCATTCCCTCCACGACACCTATCCTAGGCCGGGAGTCGACCGAGGGGCTGCCAGACTGAGGGGGGGGTAAAGAGCCCCCCGCAGCCTTGGCACCCCTTCTTCTCTTCTTGTTGGCGGGGCCGCCACAAGATTTCCCACCCGCTCGGTGCCCGGCGGGCCTCCCTGCAGCTGTACAGAGGCTGCAGTTTGGCGCCGCGGAGCACTGCGCCGCCTTGTGGCCGGGCTGGCCGCAGCGGAAACAGAGGTCGCTGCGGTCCGTCTCGCAGGTGCACCGCGCCCGGACATGCCCTACGTCCAGGCAACGGAAACACCGCAAAGCCCTGGGTTGCATCAGCCTTACTCTGGCCGCAACCCACCCCACCAACAATCGCCCACTCTCGGCGACTTTGTTAGCCGCCGCCACCGGGCACCGCACCCAGATCATGCCTAGCCCGGAGGCGTCGGCGCGGATGTCGCCCGTCCGCACTTGGTCCGGCGGACACCCACCGGCACGGGCGATGGCCGCCACGACCTCGGCCTCAGTGGTCGAGTCGTCCAGGCCGTCGACACGCAACTCCGCTGTCTTGATGGGCCTGGACACCCGAACGTCCTCCGGGTTGAGGACTTCCCTCAGCTTGGCGGCCAGTATGTCCGCCTTTTCGCCGCTAGAGGCACCGGACACCTCCAGCAGTCGCGCCCCCGTCATCGCCGGCTTCAGCCTGAAGCCGGTCGGTGTGCCAAGGTCGGGGAACGCGACCTTGGCCTTTGCCTCGGTGAGGACCGCCTTATAGGTGACGCCCCGTTCGACGGCTCCGGGCAGCAGCGTAATAACAACTGCCGCGGAGCGTGGGGCTCTGACCTTTGGCGGTCCTTTTGTCTTCTTGGGCGCCGATGCTGTTGTTGGTGCCGGTGCCTTAGCGGCTGCCGGTGCCGGCGGTGCCGCCTTTTTCTTGCGGCCCCTCTTGACGACCGTCGTCCAGGCCTCTGTTAAAGGCCCGGGCGCGGTCGCCGGAGGTGCCGACGTCTGGGTGGCGGGCGTGGACACGCCCGCAGCTTTACCCGTCCTCCTCGCCGTTGCTGGTGGCGGAATGGAGGGTCCCTCTTTCCTCCGCCTGTCCGCAGCGAGCGGAGGGCGGAGGGTTTCGGCTGGAAGGAGCCTGGACTCCAGCGCCTCCAGTCGCGCTCCGACCATCTGCCCGCACTGCATCATGCAGATGCGGGCAATCTTCTCGACCTCTGCGTCTGCCAGTGCAGAGGTCGACGGCGGGGCCGGCGTTGGGGCCGGCCGAGAAGCCGTGACGCGAGAGGCGCCAGCGGCGATGGGGGCTGCCCTCTGGGCGGCGGCAAACTGCCGCTTGAGGTCCTCTAGCTCGGATCGGAGACGGCCATTCTCCTCCCACAACTTCGCCGTCTCCTCCGAGCTGGTTTGATTAAGGAGGACCTCAACCGCCTCCTTTATCCCGTCAGCCGCCTCCTTCAGGGCGCGCGTGTACGTGCCCTTCAGGTTGCCAGATTTGGTGGCAACCCTCTGGACGATGTCCACGCCGTCCAAAACTTGGCGACTGAGCGCCACCGCCGTTGCGCTCTCCTCGGCCATCCGGGCAGAGCGTCGCTCTCGGGCCTGTCGGGCCAACTCGCTGACCTCGTCAGCCACGACAGCCCTTTGTTGCGCCCGCTTCGCCGCGCTCGCCTCCGCCCGGTTGGTCCCGAGCAGAGACGTAGTGGAGCCCCCGCTGAGATCCGTCAGCGGGGCCCCTGGGTCGCTTTCCGCGCCCTCCATCCGCTCCATTGGAGACGGAGTGTCGGGCCGCAAGAAGCGACCCCGACTGTCACGGGTGGTGACTCCTCCCGCCACCGCGCGACCCCTACCCCGTGCCGTCGTCGGCACCTTGGCAGCCGCCAAGTTCTCCTCACTGGAGGAGAGACTGCGCTTTCGAGATCTGGATCTGGATCTCGACCCAGATCTCGAGCTGCCTCCACTGGAGCCTCCTCGGCTCTTGTTGCCGTCAGAGACGGCAAGCGGCGTTAGCACCACGCGCGGGTCCTTCTGGTTTCCCAGAAGCACCCTTTTTCGCTCGCCGGTGGTGTCGGCGTTGAGTTCATTGTTGCCCCCTCCAGATACGCTGGGGCAGCCCTCAAAAGAGGGGCGGGATTCCCCCCGAAGGGGACCCGCCTGGAGATTCTTTTTCGCAGTGAACTTTTCCATTTATTTTTTCCTTTGAAGGGTGTGGTCCCTTTCCCCTTTTCCCCCCCTGCGCTAATGACCGGAAACCCTCCGGCCATTCATCCCCTCGGCACGCTAGACCTTGGGATTAGGGTAATTATTTTACAGAGGTTGTCTTCCTCTCCGACCTTCCACCTTGCGCTCACTAGACCGACCCTCTGTAAGCAGAGAGGGCAGTGGACGCAAGGTGGACATCGACCGACTGGCCGTCCCGCCCCTAGCCAGGTTCCCTTCACCGACCAACAAGAGATGATCGGTGATTGGAACCATGACCCTTCCCCGTTTGTTGAAGATTAGCCGTCGACCCCAACTGTCCACCAAAAGCCGGTGGGCAGTGGGGGCCGCCGTTGCCCAGGGTGCGCCACGAGGAGGCTCTTCAACCTGCACCCCAAACCCCAATGAACCTAACCTAACCTAATGACTTACAGCGTATATTATCTCACGACGAAATTGTGGGCTTTCTCTAAATCGGACGACACTTTGGAGGTGACTTTTTGTGAAAAATTTGTTTGTAAGTTGTCAGATGATTCGAAACAGTAAATATTTGAGAGTAATGGTTATAACTTATGTGGCTAAATTAAAACATCATTGGAATACCAATATCAATATAGGCAGTCACTATAAATAAAATAAATAAAAATAAATTAACGTTTATTTCAGACAAAAAATATACAGCATAGCACAAAAAAGAACAAAACAATACAGGAGGCACACAAAAAACAATACAACACGGAACAAAAAATTACATACATAAGCGGGGGGAACAGTCCGCCGCTCAGAGCGCTGTATGCAAGTGCATCCAGTGACGTAGCAGCGGAGAGTCCCACCTGTCCGCGAACACGCCTAGAATGCTGTTGCGGCTAGACCTCACACGATTCAGCAGCGACGCACACTGTTTCCTTATCAGGGCATGAAAACCAGTAGTGCGCGCTTCTGCAAACATCCCTGAAGCACTGCAAAATCGTGGTAGTCGCAGCAGCACCCTAAACGCTACGCTACGCCCACTATGCTTGATGACATCATTTTCCGGCAGACCTTATTGGAAGCATAATGTATGTTTGAGCCGTTTCGGGTTGAAACACTAAGGCCATATGGTCCGAGTGCTTATCGGTTAGTCGACACTTCAGGTGACCAGAGAGCTGGTCTATTTTTAGGTCAAAGAATCAACTTTGCCATCCAGATCCAACGTGACAGCGCTGCCAGCCTTTTAGGCTGATTTCCCACTCATAGCGATAAGGTCAATTCCCCATGAATACATACTCTTTTTTTCCTTTATATACAGTATATACAGTACATAATAAGTACCTATATGTAATTTAGTTGTTGTTTAGTGCATTTAAGATTATTGTAGGTACACTGAGTCAATTAGATTTTTTTGTATTTACTTAAAGTTGTAAGTTTTCAACGTTTGTCAGTATCATATTATTAGTTATTTACTTAGTATCAGTTAATAAATTATTATAAATTATAAGTACATAATGATGTTGGCTAGCTGGTATATTTGTAAATTGTTATGCTTAAAATTGTATCAATACAGTTGCTGAAAGAGTACGCGAACCAATCAATAAATTCAATAGCCGTCAGCCATCGGAATGTTGCACAAATAAAAAACCACGTGGTGTACACGAATTGTTCCGCTCCGTTTAGCGCTTGTACGCTGTTGCCAGGCGGACGCGTGGACACGTGATGTTTTCCGAACGAGCCCAATCCAAGATGGCCGCCAGAACCAAAGCCGCCATTCGCTTTCCCACGTCGCGCACCACCACTTCGCACGCTTCAGTCTCGTTTCTTTTCTATTGTGCATCGCAATTCGTTGCATTTTGCACTAACTCCGTTTTGATGATTGCAGCTTTTTAGCTTTGTTACCGTTAATGTTCATTCTGAAGTAAATTGTACGTTGTTATTTTGGAGTTTAGGAAGTTTTAGCGAGAGCATTTTACGAGCATCATACGTTTCTTTTATAAGCGCGTAGCAAGCGTGGCATGTCGGGAAGGGGCCATTAGCTAACATGTGTTAACAACGTAACCGTGAGCATGACAGATGTGGGTAACGAGACTTATGAGGCAGAGAATGGCTGGACGACATGTGTTTTCCACAAATACTAATGATTCATTAAAATTGCTCAATAAACTGCGGTGATGTCTTCTTTACGAGGGCAAAACAAAGTACTTTTTTTCATCTTACATTCGAGGTTAAATGTTTATTTAAGCCTCATTTCATTTGCTTTTTTTATTATCTATTCATTGTTCTTTGTGGCGTTAATATGGGGTTCTGTGTTCTTCACATTGTTCTCGGCTCGCACGACGTGATGTCATGCTCATCATTCTAAGAACATCGACTTAGGCTTTTTGCTTTTGTATAAACAGATTAAACTTTTTGTGGGCCGTAAATTCTACTACGCTTAATCAAATATTGACAAATGCGATGCCACGAAATGAGGCCATTGGCCTTCGAATGGACGCAACGCAATTATCGCACATAAAGGACACCGGGTGAACGGAAATAACTGAAATAGATTATCGGCTATTGAATAGACGACTGTTTATGGTAGGTAATAATAATATGATAATCATGATCATCATCATTCTCCTGCCCTTATCCCAATATACTTATAACAAATACATACATGTATAATCTATACTAATATTATAAAGAGGTAAAATTTGTAAGTTTGTACGTAGGGGGTAATCTCCGGAACTAATGATGATAATGATCCAATTTCTAAAAATTTTACACTGATAGAAAGCTACATTATTCCTGAGTGCTATAGGCTATAAATTATATTTATATCATACATATTAGCCGAGCTATCGCAATTTTCGTCTAGCAAGTCGAAAAGAAATACCTCCGAAAACAGAAATATTTGCAGTATTGCCGAGTATCATAGGATATATGTATTTAATGTTAAAACATGATCCATGATCATGTTTTTGATACAGTTTTCTTCTTTTTGTTTTTTCGGAAACTACATTACTTTTACTAAACAATAATGTTGAACGAATATCGTTTTACTGTCGGTACATCCAAAACAAGTTTGACCTACCTGTGACGAGTTAACTATAGGTACCTGTTGTGAATTATTTTGTCACTGTGGCAAGTTAACCAATATTTTTAAATGTGGCGAATTTTCGTTGTGGTGAGTTTACAATAACCCTTTTTAAACAAGATAACATTCCTTCAATAAGGTTTTACAATATCCTTTCGCCTAAACAATGAATTAAACATTGCTGAACTTGTTAAGATTGAAGATAAATAGTTGCTCTATTAAACTTTAAATGTAGTTTAATGGCGTGAAACGTTTTAATAAAGTATGTAAAGTGAGAAGATTCGGTTAGATATTTGCCGCGGATGTGTGTCACGGCTAACCCCTTGCGTGTGTAGTGTTCGAGTGGCTGATGGCTCATACATATTCAAGCGGCGCCGGACCCGATCATAGTCGCTCGCCATTGGCCCGCAAACTCGCTGAATACTAAGCGAACGCCTTTGCAAGATCTGCATTGAAATTATGTTCGATTTCGGTTTCCTGTAGCACGATCGGCTAACTAGCAGGAAGCTATCAAATCTACACTACCCTATTGAAGTTTAGTACGTTGGCTTATTCTTTTTTTACATATGACGTTATCTTTAATCGATTAAAGTAGCTGTGTATTTTATATTACGAAAACTAAATTATTACTTACGACAAAAGTCCCAATACATATATGTATATGGCACGTTACACGTTATTATTATTCAACATTGTAATTTGCCATCGGTATAGTTAGAGCTGACCCACTTGCTTCAGATAAGCGTTATCAATTCGTTATGAGTGTGATGTATTAGTTGTGCAATTTTGTTATCAACTATTTATTGCTATATTGATAACATTGTTGATTTTTTCAAGTTCATCAATATCCTTTGTTCTTACAGAGCTCTGTAAACATTGGTTACTGAATACCTACTGTTCCTATAATATTTGTTCAGTATTCAGTAGACTTGTTTACTTACATAAATAATGACGCAACTCCTTTCGTGTGTCATGTAATACTAGAACTATTTGTCTTTAAAGTTTAAAGACTACTTACCTATAGTCACAGGTAAACTCGTTCCCTTTTTAAAATATTCATTCCACTAATTCATAGATATGTTTAAAGAAATAGAACCTCCTGGTTTTTTTGAAGTCTGTTAAAATGCCAATTAGACACCATCTTGTGTATTTTAGTAAGTAAATACCTAAATGCAATCCGTACCTTGTCCTTTAACTTAACATAGCCTATTTAGGTACACAGGCTAACGTGTACTGATAAGGTCGATTCATTAACATCTTTAATGTGTTATTTAGTAACGAAGCATTTAAGTTTACTTAATTTAATTTCAAGTTATTCAGTCAGCAAGACAAACTGCCGCGCTCGTTCGGTCAAGGTGACCTTCCTTGCGTCCAGTCACATCGCAACTTAACAGCTCCCTATTCAATGTAAATTCTGAGAGACCTTGTTCGCGACTCGGGCTCTAAATCCATAAAATATGAAGTTACAACTAGTGAATTTAAGTACATTACCTCGACCGCTCTTATGCATCAAATAAATTATTAGCACATTCTGCCTTTGAAATGCACGAGCGCCAGTTTCTTTAAATAACAAAAGAAAGAGGAACACGTGCTGCGCGCCGTCCGCCATTTTGCAATATAAATAGCAAGATGGCGGGCGGGCCGTCGGTTGGCGAAAGTAGTCGGTAATTATAAGCGGCGCGGCGCGGTGCGGCGGGCACGCGAGCTGAAACGCGAGGATCTATGGCCGGCCGATGCACGCAATGCTTAGCTTGATTTATATCGCTCTCTTGTTTCCATTCGCCCGATTGTTCTCGGGTTTATGCGCTCGAGTCTCGCGATTCTGGTATTGTTTCCGACGGCCATGGGAACCGAATTCGCGTGGGTTCTCTATGACCTTTATTGGTTATGCGACTCTCAGCTAAATGAATTTTTGCTTACAGTTCAAGTTCACGACATTTTCTTTTCAATGCAAATAAGATCATATAGTAGGTAGTGTCAAACTGGTTTCAATTTGATATTTGGTTTGTAATGCAAAGTGGATTATGTAGATAGCTAAGATAGAATGATGAAATTCTAATGTATAAATGACGCAAACTAATCAGATTATTCAGTCAAAAACTGGGAACATAATACTATAAGTACGGAATAAATTGCCTCCACCTTGATCTGTTTCCATTTATAGTCGATGTTTATAACTACGAGCCATAAAAGCCTTTAGCAAACACGTAACATACGAGTATGTGCGTCTTCCACGGAATGGCCGAGGAAAATACATATATGTAAACATTCAAAAATAATACAGAATTATAACTATAAGATGTTCCCGCTGCTCTGTCCGCTGAATGTGGAATAAGAACATTGTATTCATGGAACCATCTTACGAAGCGACGCGCGCTTTACTTGTGGTTACTAAGTGTACAACACGCAAATGTGTGTGTGAAAACGAGTAGCGTCAGCACATAAGACACACACGCAGACACACACTCCCGACTTCCCCATTGTCTCCTGCGCTGAAACACAAATTCACAGCGTGTTTGTACAATCGGCAACCACAAGTAACGTCTAGTGAGATAAAAATAGGGTATTTACCGGTACGCGCAAAAGTTTGTACATATTACAATCATGTCACATCCAATTAAACGTGGCCCAATTTTAGGTAAGGTTAGCAGCTACACAACAATAAAAGTTGCGTTACAAACGTACAAAACAACAAGTAGACAAAATTATAAAAACGCAAAAAAAGTTGTTTTGCTTTTTCATCTTTTTCTAGATTTGATGCACGATTTTCATTTTCAGGGTACAGATTTGGTCCCTTGAGGCCTACGATTTTGTTGCAGAATACATATGTAGATACAAAATATGTGCGTTCGCTATTAAACTATTCTGGTCAACCAAATAAAAACATGAGTGTATAACGTATAAATCACGAAAATGTTAATTTTAAAATTTTATATGCCCATTTATTACGGCTCTGATCACAATATCATGTGTATAGGAACTATGGACGTTTGCGTAGAAGAGATTTGTTCCTACTATGCACTTACATAAAGCCGGATACAGTCGAGTGTAATGTGTAATGTAAGGAATAATGTGGACGGCGTGCAAAGTCAAGGCGAATGAGTATTTGTGTTCGAATGACTTTGTGTTCGAACTAAAAAGCCGAATGCCGATAGATGGATCAGCGTTACATGTATGATGTAATGCTCGTAGTGCCGTCCACGCGCAGAATTTGCGTTACATTACATCACTCATTACAAACGAGTATATCCGTAATGTGAACTGCATTCCAATATGTAAACACTTTATTGATCAATAGACACGAGGCGTTATCGTAACATAATGTTGGCAAACAAACCAAGCCGTGGCGGGGTGGCTGGCTACTGACTTCTGACGCGTTCCGCCTTGCAAATACCTCGATGACTTATTGGCTTCCACGAAACGCCAACGTTTTCACGTTAATCAATATTTAATGCCCCATTTCCGCTTTAAGATTATTTCAACGTAGAAAACTTTCAGCTCTTTGAAAGCTAATTTTTTTTTTATAAATTCAAAATTTTCGAATTTGTTTCGTATTCTGAAACCAATGGATTTACTTTAAAACATTAAAGTTCATCTCCCTATTATCCTTCTACTAGCTTTTGGAATAAAAAATTGTTCGAATTGTTTTCAAGCATAAAAAGATGCGATTATTAAGTTGTTATTGACATTTTTGAATAATCATGTCTGTTCCATTTGCATACCCGACAGTCAATATTTATTGGCATCTAAAATGGCTGCATATTTACTAGATAACAGCCTGCAATCAAGTCTACGTAAAATTTACGACTTGATTGCGACAGCAACACATGGTATAAATGTTACTGCACAAATTTATTGGAATTCATGGCCAGCCAGTTATTATCGGTGAACAAATAAGTGCATAAAGTATGGGCAGAGTGGGCGGCGTACAATCGATGCCCACAATAAAGTAGTAAATCGTAACATTTACGACGCGTGCCCATCACTAGACGATGTAAGGTGACCTCGTTTTAACATTTTTTATTCATCAACAGTTGTCACTTAAGTGTTTTTATTCATTGTACGAAGGAAGAATTTCTCGACACGGTCTGTAAAATAAAGCTGAATTCGGCGCATTTGCAATGGCTCCCTTTTTCAACCGACCGCCCGTGAAGGTTCACTTCAACCCGGAAAATAAAAACTCCTTTCAACATGAGCCATGAGCTTCGCCAGCGCAACACAAAACAAACAAAAAATTACGAAAAAAGCCAGTTGCTTTTGATTGTTTTTTTTTTAGTCATGCTTCATTCATAAGGAATTACACGTTTAGTGATTGTTTTAACGTAAAAACGTCTATAGGTATTAATGTAGTGGCTACGAACTATTTATTTCTCTCTTCAGACTATATTTTAGAGCTCCCAATATTTTAAAAGTAAATGATCGTTTTCTCCGAAACAATGTATAAATCACGTTGTTATTCTCGGTTCCGAAGTTTAATGTTACATCTTTGAAGATATATCGTCGAGACTGCAACGTGATCAATAAGATTTATAAACAAGTTTCCATTCAAGTTAATTACAAAGACGATAAGGCGGTGCATTGAACGACACGACACGATTGATAATAATATGATACTCCTACTCGTAACACGACTGCTTTTCAATTGCTATTGTTATCGTAATGAATGTACCATCACGTCACGTATTTACGACCTCTACTGCTGATTTAAGCTGCGTTTCTAGTTGAAAGTATCCTCTATAGTCATCCATGTTTATTTCCATTCAATTAGAATAAAGTTTTATTTAGCTATGAAACAATTGGCGAGTTTGCAACATTTAGTTCCCAAGTTTCTCCAGTGGGTGTTAACATTAAGATGCCAACGTATTGTTTATTACCGTTGGCATATTTCAGCGGACCGACGCGCGACGGAGGATCGCATGCCAACTCGTTTGACCTCATTCCTGAGACTAGTTCTGCGTAAACTCTCATATCGGGTTTATGAAAACATACCTATTTTAAGACTATATAAAGCGGCAGACCGGTCCAACATATTATTTGTTTGTGTTTCAGCTGGAACGTGTGCCAAGTGTATGCGTGCTTTCAATGTTCGACGTTACTCAGTCTGATTTAGTATAAACAAGTCGAGAGAAAGGCACCGATGAGAGATAACTCGTTTTTTTCCGACATCGATTCATTACACCATTCTCGTAACATGTAAAATATTTATACAGCAATACTCATACATTCCAGTAACTGCGGCCGATTATGTTTGTGCTCGTCGCTTGAGATGTTTCGACATGTGAGTCCGATTTTGTGGACCATAGATTATGTATTGTGGTTAATTCTTCACATAAATTCAATGAGCTTCGTCCGGTTTGGCAGGTTGGGTCCACTGGTCTCGACTCCGGCGTAGACCAGGCGACATCCGTTAACTAGACGACACACAACCAGTTCTTAAAGCATCTTATCTCAATTAGAAAGTTTAACATTATCTGACAAAAGTGACGTTTTGATCGATGAAGGTAAAATTGTTTTTGCCATTAGAATTAGATCAGACGTTCCATCTACACTCACCGGCACGGAAACTTGGCCACATGTAAGTTTCACGATATTTCGCATTTATTTATATTTTTGACACCGAAATAAGGGTAGATGCACTCAGTAAGTGTTTCTTATGCTTTTAGAACTTGAAATTGAAAACGTCACTGTACCAATAACGTTGATTTATTAAATTGGGCACTTTTGCAGAAATAAGGAATTTTACACTATCAATTTTAAAACTATAAAATAAAAATATACCTAAATTGGTCTATTGTCTCTACGTTTTAGTATCGGGTGTTTCCTCCTCTAGCCCTAATAACGGCTTGCATTCGATCTGGCATGCTTTGAATGATGTTTCTGATATCAACTTGCGGTATGCTCTCCCAAGCAGTAAGTGCTGCATTTCGAAGTTAGTTAAGAGTTTCTGGCGGGTCGAAGGTGGACTTTATCTTTCTTTGTAGCATGTCTCGGATATGCTCAATCGGGTTTAGGTCCGGACTACGAGCTGGCCACTGCAATTTCTGAATACCAACTTCTTGAAGATATTCTTCAACACAGTATGCAACGTGTGGGCGTGCATTATCGTGCATTAGGAGGAATTGCTCATGTCCAATGTATCCCGATTAGACCAAAACATGTTTCTGGAGGACCTCCTCGATGTATCGGGTTGCAGTTAGCCGGTTATCGACGATAACCAACTCCGTGCGATCACCGGAACTTATTCCTCCCCAAACCATTATAGGCCTCCATAGAAACTCACAGTTTGTGTAGTGGTCATTGGTAGAAATCTCTCTCCTCTTCTTCTCCACACTCGTTCTCGACCGTCTGGAGCACGTAAAGCTATTCGACACTCATCTGTGAACAGCACTCGAGCCCATTGCTCGTGGGTCCAGCTGGCGTGTTCACGAGCGAATTGAAGTCAAGCTACTCGGTGATGTCTGAGGAGTTCTGGACCACGTGCTGGCCTACGAGCTTTTAAATTCACTTTCTCCATTTGCCTTCTCACTGTACGCTCACTAACATTCACGCCTCTTGCAATTTGAAGCCGCTGGCGTATCTCAACAGTGGTCAGGTAGCGGTTTCTTAAAATTTCCAGGACACTAAAACGGTCGTCCCGGGCCGATGTGCATCTGACGCCTCCACTGCCTAGTCTACGGCAATAGTGGCCAGTCTCCTGGTATCGTTGAAGGGCATACTGCATTGATGAACGTGGTACATTAAGCACCACAGCAACTTCACGCTGTGTCAACCCTTCGTCGATTAATGCTACAGCCTGTGCAACCTGTGCAGGAGTTAATGGCATTTTTATTGGTGTTAAAGCACTTTTAGTTAATCAATGAAAAGCCCAAAACCACAATAGTTCAACAAGGTACCGAAAGCTTTTACAACACACAAATTTAAACTTGCAACTATGTCGCTCAAGAGACACGAATCAACTAAAAATTAAAAGTTGCACCATAGTGCTCTCAAACATAATGAATTACCCTCTTGAACTAAGAGTTAACATTTTTTTGACCTACCCTCATAAGAAACAAGCAATAGAAACACTTAAAGTTTTTGTTATGGCGAGTATTTGCGAGATAAGCGCTTGGCCAAGATTCCGTGCCGCTGAGTGTATTTTCTATTGAACGATCGCTTTCAGCTAGACATGATACGTAGTTTATTGCAGAGATAAGTTTGTAAATTGATATCCTAGTAAGCAGTGATAGTCTAGTGGTGTGACCGTTGGTCTTAGGTCTCATCTTCGAACCCAAGCAACGCACCACTGACTTTTCGGATTAATGTGCGTATCGTATAATTATCACTTGCTTAAAACACGGTGAAGAAAAACATTGTCAGGAAACCGGCATGTCCTGGAACAAAATAATCGAAGACTTGTGTCATCTTCCAACCCGCACTGGGTCCGCGTGGTGGATTACGGCCCACTCCCTCTCACGCAGTCACAGAGAGGAGGCCTGTGTCCCAGCAATGGGAACATTGTAGCCTGATTATGAGAAGTTCGTTAATTCGATAATTTATTTTTCGAATGGTTGTGGATAAATTAAAGGCATTCTGTCGTAGTTGTAGCTTGAACGAGTTTTATTAGTTTTTAATGTTTTTATGACACATCAACGATTTATCACGACTTTCTAGTGCAGCTGAGACATACATAGTAATTATGTCGTTTCATAGTAATGGTGTTAAACGGATGCTATTTAAAATAGTTGCGGCTTACACACATAATTTACGAACATAAAACTAAAAAATACTCGCCTTCTCGGCAATCGTTTATGAACGGCTCGAGCTCTAAACATTACAGATTAATTCGCTCGTTTCGGTCGAATTGGCCTGTAATGGCCGGCCGTAGTATCAAGCACGGGGTATATCGGGCAATGAACGCAGCCGAGTCCCCATTTGTCACGTCCAGACCAGTTGCAGACTTGTCGGTCGGCATACCGATCAAGAAAGGCTGTGGTGCGGTGCCTTAAAAGGGAAAACTGCATGTTTTTTTGCTGGGAGCGAGTATGCCGGCCACCATTAACCCGTGCGTGCGGCTCATATAATGATTAGATTTAGCCTCGCAACCTCTCACGTGTTGGGTTAGACCGATGTTAGGCTGTTTCACACTGGGTTGAAACTGTTGAAAGACCGCTACTGACAGGCGCGGGTTAAACTATATTTTACCTTTTTTTTTCGAACAAAAATCATTTTTGATTATTTGATACATTAGTATGCATTTCTAGGACCGTAGCGTAGCGTAGCACATTGCTACGGTCTACGACATCGCATCTACGACACGGTAACAAACGGCCTTTTACCTTGTACTATTTATTCAGTGTTTTTAATTAAAAAACCTTACTGCTATGCCACTGGAGGTAGCTGTAGCTCTTAGGAACAGCTACGTGGATTGGCTACGGCTTGAACATTTTACTATGAGAAGGCCATTTTAAATATTAGCAGCCGCAGTTAGTCTACTCAGTGCGTTGTCTGCCTTAGCAAATTAATCTCGGCAGAAAGTTGCTGTTTTTTGTTAAGACGCCAAAACGCGGTTATTCGCTTCTGACTGCCTCTGAAAATATGCGTATAAAAAGTAGACACTATTAAAATAAAGAGCTATTCATTCTTATGAATAAGGCTTTTGAACATTATATTTAAGTCTGGCCTTCTGTTATAATAGGAATGAAAACTTGAAAAGATTACTGTGTTGCTACGCCGGCTACGCGAAGTCATTATTTTTTCTTAACATTTTATATTAAACTTCTGTTTGATTATCTCTTCAATAGAGTATATTTTGATAGAATGTGTTAAACTTATCATATAACTAAATACTTGGCTAACTCAATTCCTGTTCATTTGTCAAATACAGTCACGTACAAACTAGTTTCAACAATGTAAAGTCGGAGATTAACCCTGTGAACAGATTACCATTTAGCCCTAAACTGGTTTACGTAATAGCGATTGGCTGAACAGATCCGACATGATAGGACCGACCGATCACAATTTGTCTCGCCTAAAGGTATTTTACGTCGGCTAACAATGATTAATTCAGTACTTAATCTAGTTTACAAACCACCTGTGCAACTCGGCCTTGACTGGAAATGGAAACTACGAGAGTGGTTCGCTTAGCATTTTAATATTCTTAAACCTCCCTGTACCCACTTAAATGAAATGCTTAACACGTTGAACGCCAACGCGGTCACCGTGTGTCCGACAAACAATAGGTTTTCTATTGTGTCTGCTGCGCGGCAGTCAATGACTTAATGAACTATTAAATTAACTACCCTAGATAAATTTTCAAAATTAATTTTCGTTAGTGACATTTAAAATGTTCCCAGCATAGTTATCGGAGTAATTTCTAGAGGATATAACGATAAACTTGAACCAGCTGTGAACATATACGATGAAGGTTTATGTATCATTATTATGAATAATATATGTTAGGCAATACCATTTAAAGTCAGGACAAAAACCTCCTAAATCTCATCAGTAATTACAGCGCACCTCATGTATTTTACTACAATAAATTGACAGGTGATTATGCTAAACAGCCAGTCGCCGGCATGCCATTAACTGGATAATGTTTTCTATTGCATAACTTAAAAACAGGTTCCGATAAAATGTCAGACGTCTCATACCATACAAGCATTTATTCTCAGCTGTTCTTATACACCTACACCACAATTATGGATGGAAGGTCTTTTTTTTATGAATTGATTGCAGAATGAGTGGTCCACTTTCTTAATTTGTTGTTTTGTTTACGAATATAAACGATTATGTAAAATATTTCGGTAATGGATTCGTTCATTTTGGAGTTACGGATCATGTGAAAATTATGCATCGTTTTATGCATGCAAGGAAACTTAATGTTAGTGTTATGGCAGAAATTTTACATAATTATAATTACAAACGTGCATGAATTAGAGATATTTTAACATAACTTGACCTTAAGAAATGCTGGCCACCCAGAGATTCGAAAGTAGCCTTTCAATAAAGGATGTAAAAGAAAATCGTATCACAAATCCATTAGGCGTGGCCACAAGTCGAGTCGCGATGTAAGTCCGCGGGTTACTGAACCGACAGCTGCAAATGACGGCCATGCGGGCGAACAGAAAACTGAAACATGAGAGACTGCTACTCGCCCACCTGCCGCATAAAACCACCCTCGTCTGATTTGGCGAGCAGTTCTCCGCAATACCTTGCCATTAATTATTTCTGAAACTGCAGATAATCGCTACTGCAGTAGATATCGATGACGTGAACATATTAATTCGACATAAGTTGAACATTTGAATAAATAAGCATTCCCTTTCGACTGTTCCACGCCGTTCTGCTTCAAATCGATAACTCATTATTTTATTTATTCGACAAAATTATTCAACTTCGAAAATTTCGCATGGACACGGCCATATTTAAATACCAAATTGCCTATAATAAACTAACTTATAAATAACAGACCACTCCATTTTTTTTATTGTACGGGACAAAAAGAAGGTTGTTTCGCATACCTTTTACTCACCGAAACGGGTTATCGTAACCGGTCCTTGTCTGCTATTCTTGACAGCGATATAAATATTCAGTGGGTGATAATTGACCTTTGAATCGAAAAAGGTTCCGTTTTGGCGGCAATATAAGGTTAATATCCACAGAGGAATAAATTTAATGTAAGTTTATCTAATTAAAACGAAGTGCTCGTAAATTGTCGCCAACGGCTGAAGGTGTCGTAACTTTGTATTTCGTTTTAATAATTCCGTGTAACTCTATAATAGTGTTTGTTATTCATAGAGTTTCAAGACTTAATTTCGTGTTTTTGTATGTTAATTTTAAATTAGCATCGAATGTTTGAAATCGGTATAATAAAAATAACCTGTTTTTTTATATTAGAACATGTTTTCATTCTTTTTATTTTTAGTCATACTATTTATTATTCGGGGATTTCAGTTCTCATAGATAACCCATCGCCATTAACGATAAAAACTTTTTGTCCGTTTCTGAGAGCTAAGATGTTTTTACAAACAAGCAAAAAGATTTATATGTATACTACCAAGTGATATAGAACGCTGGCAACTACGAACCCATATATTTCATTACGAACAAACAAAAAAACTCTGCTTCATACAATGACATAGCATTCATTCATATGTGGTATCTTTTGTTTCAGGTTCATCACCAGAACGTGAATCCAGCGAAATTAACAAAAAAGGTAAAAAAAAACAATGTTAAAATTTTTGATCACTATTCATTCAAACATGTATTCAGTGGTTCATATCGATCACAGCGTTCGCCTGATTTTAATACCAAATAACCGTACCTCAGCCTCCATAACGCAACTGTTGTTTTTTAATTTAAAAGTTTATTTTAGGTTGATGATATACGTGCTGTTAAAAAAATATCACGTGAAATTGAAAATAGCCTTCTGGATATAATAGAATCTGTGGATTCCAGAGATAAGCCACCTGATGTCAAGATAAATGAGTTTCATAACTAAAGTCTATTCGTTAAACCTGACAATGATGAAGTGAATATCTATTTAGACGAATCAAAAGATAACTTTTAAATTGAATCTTATTGAAGATAAGCACAAATTAATATTTATGCGACAAAACATGAGATCGATGTACCTTCACAAATAACCTCCGTATATTCATTTGACCAAAAACCGGATTATACAGAATTGAAACTTTATATTGGTGTAATAATTTATCTTCTTAATATCTTGTAATCAAGTTTGTAATCCATTAAGGACTTCAATTTTATCGTCTCTCAGTCTGCCGCCACCTTCATGAGAATCATAAACGTGTTTTCGTTGAAAAATTGAGATCACCATCCTTAATTTCACATTCAAATCGGTATCTTTGTTTGTCCAGCCCTCATCTGCGTATGTATGGAGTATTTATGCTTCACAACACGAGTTTTAAAAGCCAGAGGTCACAGCGGACGACAAATACATTTGTTATTATCATTTCACAATCTGAATTTCAATTCAGCATCCGAGTAACGGGGTCACATCGTTTTCGATAGACGTTTCTACATGATTCTTTATACGGACACGAACGGACGCACCGTTTCATTTATGGTAAATAAGTTTTACACTGTATACTATTTTGGGCAACGGTACGTGGCTAATTGTTATTTATGATATTCATGTATCATTGAATTCATGTTCGTATACTGAGTCGTCTCCGGTTGAATGTTTTATTTGTCGACTGGACTCTTGTTTGGAGTAGGTTAAAACAACACGTTCCGTTCTCCCTCCGGCAGTTAAAGGCCGCCACACACGAGGTGCCACCCTCGCTGCTATAACTTTATTTTCTTTTCACCACGTTTGCCGCACCTTTTCGAGCTCGAACGTAATAAAGTAGGTACATACACACAGGGTCACTCGAAACCGAGCTGAAACTTTTTTTTGTTATTTTTGAGAACCGGCCTTAACTATCAAAGCCATATTTCTCGATTATTTGTACCTGGTAACAATAATATCACGTATTTTCATTGAGATTATTAAACGCCTACATAACGTGTTTATGGCCCGCTGCGCAGTATTCAATTATGAATTCTTGTCTAATATTGGAACCAGAAAATGTATTGTGTAAGTCGAGGATCATAAAATACCTATTCAATTTAGAGTATAGTCGGCGTCACTGGTTCCACGAAATCGTGTTGTTACTTTATCGACCTGTGCTATAAATAAGAATAAATACGATACTAAACCGGTAAGAGCTAAGTAGGTGTGCGTCATCTTGAATCTTGTATATAGATGTATAATTAAATGAATATTCATAGCGCGCTCGGACCGGATCAATTTGTGGTGGTGCCAAGCGCTGGCCTCTCGATTTTTTGTTGGCCGTTATTTAACTTGGTACATTGAGAATGATTACAAGTTATTATAACCGCGTGTGTATCATAAAACTCATATTTATTATTTATAAACACCTGCGTGTGTAGGCGCGTCAGTGCGTCCGACGGATACTTTTATCATGAACTGGTAATTAATTGGAGGAACGCGTTCATACCGTGTGATAGCTCGGTTATTTGATGACGCACAGAACTGTATCGGTGATACCTATGTAATTAGCGATCACACGATGTTATGTAGAACCTCAGACATGAGACAACAGACTTTAATTGTTTGTTAACTGTGCAATTTGAAATGACAGATGACAGTTACGATGGATTGCGTCATATTTAGATAGCGTTCTATGTATATACACAATACTATTGTGTGGCTCAGAAAATATTCAAAGAAAGATTCGCCACTGTATCGCTTAAATATTTATACATACCTATTCATAGAAATACAAGACAACAATGTGACAAAGATTCTAAAAGATACATCACCAACCCTTCTCATTATTAAACTTTTTATCTACCTTCTAAGAATGGTACACTCTATCAAAGGCTTATGTTGAATTCAAATCGTCACAACGTCCGTAACTTTGTATCCATGCATAAATCTTCCGCTGCATGTGCACTTCACATCTGAGGCGTGAACTAAAGGTTATAAAAAGAGACGTAAATTGTTCCGAAGTATTCTATCTCCATCAAAGTATCTGCTGTACCATTGACAGGCGCACAATTGATCGCGTATTAGATTGACAGCGAACAAAGAGATATTCGGAGATATGAACAGTACTAAACAATACTAGAGCCAGAGGAGGTCAAATGAACAAGTCAAACGAGTAAGAAAGTCTCTGGTGAAAGTACCAAGCCACAGCTAATTCGACCGACAGAATTATTAAATGAGTTTCATAACACCGCTCGTAACTAAACCGGTTCCTAAAGTTCAGACTCACAAGGTAATCTTTTATTATTATTGTAATATAATGATGGAGAGAATAATAATAAAGGTAATGTGTGTGAGATTTGTAAAGCGAACCTGTCCCTTTTGTTAGGATCGACCGGGACGAGGGTCTGGGGTCGACTATTATGTCGTTGAATAGATTCGGGATCTCCTTTTGAACCGTTACTGTTATTCTGGAGTTACCTGTTTGACTGATGGGGTGTCTTTAGATAGGAATGTAATGTCCTTGAGTTTTTTGTTCATCTTATCTTTTCATAAGAACAATGCGTTGTTTCAGTGATGGCCTTTGAGAGTTGTAAATTAATTTTATCGTGTACGATAAAGGCAGAGACAACTAATGCTTCTCTAAATTTACATCTACCATCCGAGGGTTTTTATTTTTTTTTGTCTAGATTTTTTTTATGTGCATAAATTTATTTCACTTTGAAATTCTAATGTGGACACAAGGGTAGTTACCAGTAGTAACCAGTTCATTAACATAAAAAGGGAAATTTCTCTTTTGATATTATACACACAAATGATACGCTTTTGCATAACGTAACGATCCGCCATGTCTGTTGCCCTTATTGAAACGAGTGCAATTAACGAGCCCGCATGCAGATTTAAGCCGATTATGAGTTTCATTTTTACTAAAAATAAGCTCGCTGTCACTGAATTAAAATTCGACTCTTAACGATTTTGTAGCAGTTTTAACGATTAAACATACATTTTATTCGCGAATAATTTCAGCGCGGCAGTAATGAGAGCTGAAAATGAAGTGTGTAATGACGTCATTTAAATTAATTCGCCCGCATGCGTGTTTATAGCGTGGCGGGTGGAGTTTCCAGCACATTGCCCGAGCACCGACCGGTTGTGCATAACATGCAATTTTGCACGACTTTCTATCGCACGCCGACGAACCGCGCGCATTCACGTAGCACCTCGCAAATTAACCAGTTAACAATACTTGAAACGAACCACTATGTTAATGTGAATTCAACTGACACAACCGCTTTTTATTAAAGAAACGAAACGTTCGAAGTAAATGATAACGAGAAATGTAGCAGTAGAATACAAAGTTAATTTATAACACGTGATCACGGAACATCCGACTGTCATTTGTATCATGGGGAAAATATTGTACGGGAACTATCGTGGTAAACACACCAGTAA
The DNA here is from genome assembly GCA_951799385.1 of Hyppa rectilinea. Taxonomy (NCBI): domain Eukaryota; kingdom Metazoa; phylum Arthropoda; class Insecta; order Lepidoptera; family Noctuidae; genus Hyppa; species Hyppa rectilinea. The sequence continues at coordinate 6,287,576 of OX637315.1, read as the reverse complement.
TACATGAATAGATTATAATCGAAACAAAAGAACAAGGTATATGATATCGAGCATGTGAGATTTTACTGAATAATGATTGTATGATAATGCCTCGTTCTGATTCAAATTGAATATTAAACGAGACAAGGGGAAAACATGAACTCACTTCATAGGTGTATTCATACGACGTACTGGTAACCATTGCATAGACAATTTACGACATAATGATTGTTTTATTGCTTCCTGGAAGGTGAATCGAGTAAACCTTACTTATCCTTTCACTTGTAGTGGAGTAATTGGTGTTTCGATTCCATATACCATCATTAATGAGCAAGAAATTACTGGTATTCAAGCTGCAATAGAAGAACTGAAAGTGCACCGACTTTTTCAAGCAATGGATAATAAATCTCAATAATTACTTCACGAAAGCAGTAACTACAAAAGAGTGTCAAAACTGCCATAATTGTCCACATAATAATTATAAAACTTTCAATAAATGTAAGTACCAGATAATTATTGGCAATATAATTGATGTGGCCTTTAAATGGAATGCCTGACCAAATTTTCCACTGGTTCGTAGCGCGGCGTGGCATACTTGAGATTTTAACGTAATTGCTCCTTCATGCGGTGCAGCAATGAGCAATGCAGTTGTCAGGGTCGCGGGAGGCAAGTGTCAGCGCGACGCCCGCGCCACCTGCACGATAACCGGTGCAACGAGTTCCGATACCCGTCACCGTCTAGTGCCAAGTGGTGTAGTTATGAAACATGTATTTATCACCGCCATGATTTTATTTTACCGCTTGCGCAATAATTGCTGAGATCTCCGCTACGCCTCAAAGTTGAGTGGCATCAACTACGGCCAACGTACCTTCCTACTGTCGATCTTCTATAATGAGACCCTGAGCTTGATCCGCGTTTTATTCATTTTATTTAACTGAACAGAAGCGGTAGTTAAATTGGAGCTCGTTAAAGCTACTTTATTAAAGGCCTACATTATATCAAGGTGTTCCATGTTCTTGATGGAATTGTTGGAAACTAGTTGCAGTATTGGAACAAAAAAAAACTCTAATGAATTTGTGTTCAAATGAAATTGAAAAGCAAGATAATGTTCGCATTAGCACTGTTTCCACGAACTTAAAATAGCAGGTAAATATTGATTGACATGAACATCACAAAGCGTTGACTTCAATCAGTGATATTCAAACCAAAATTGAACGAGCACTTTTGAGGTAAATCCTGCAACAATGGGAGATGATTGACGTGTTTTTTGCCAGTCACGGTCTAGTGATTTTTCAATTCTTTGTTTCCTTTACGACAAAAGAGAAAGTAATTTCCGCCACTATCAACATAAGTTGATGTTTGTCCAATTTTTTTAAAAGGTCGTTTCATGGAACCCGAATCAATTAAGAATATCATGATAAGTATCAAAGGCTTTTTTTGGGCCTGAATGTGGAAGTCGTGATGTAAAAATAACCAGTCATTTGTGTATTGTGCGCGACATAAACGGTCCGTATTAGGTTGGTCACGATAAAATCGAATTGAATGTATCTCGTAGTCGGAGGCGGTCGGTCCAGTGCTCGTCACGATCCGTTCGCCGGAGTGTAGGCAGCTACTTTCTCCTAACGGGATTTACCTCGCCGCCCTCCCCTCAAGCAGCTGCCGGCTGCGCAGACGCCGATTACGATTACGACATCCATTTTGAATTTTATTAACTTTGGAATCACGATGATGATAATGTTACACGTTGTGAAATAATATGTGCGCCACAAATATTTCTTAAACTTTATTTAATTGAAACTGTTCTTGGCGTCCATTTGCGTTTTTCTCTTTTATTATATTACCACATTAATTGATTTGTACTTCAGCTTTGTAATTGGAGCTATAATTTTTTATTTTCTTAATGTTTCCTGGTCATTTTTGTGCAGTAAGTTCTGTAAATGTCAGAAAATTATTCGTGAAATATCAATTTGGTAATACATATTTTTCTACTACACCCGATTCTAACATGATACTGCTGGAAGGTGGTTTGCGAGAACCGTCGTGAACAGACAAGTTCTTCGCGCCCTCATTGCCCCAGGGGACTTGCAGTCAAAGGCCAGGAGTCACGATCTTTGCTTCTCTGGCTTTAGCAATACCTGCCGACATTCATGTCTCATTGTATTCTAGAAAACAAACTGTCATTCCTATGAAGAAATTAGTTAATACAATTTCTTTTTTACCATCACTTTTTGTTATTGAGTCACAGTTGCTGAACACGGCTACTTCTACAGAATTAAGGTCGTCTTTCTTATTCAATACAGACCACAATTTTGTTTACAAATCAGTAAACACTAATGATTTATTCTCTTCTTGTTCAATAAATCTGTCTGATCGAATTTCTTATTACAAATTCGTGTCCGATAGTTTGGTTTATCCTGCCCTAAGCGTGGGCTGACCGACTTAATTTCGTGAGGCTATCTGGATAAGTTTGCTTTGTACAATTTAATTAGTTTACTTACTATCTGAATACAACAATATTTGCTTTAAATACACTTTGTTAGAAGATCTGTTTGCGATTTGCGTAACAGCTGCCAGCCTTTTAATATGATTCATCTTCGTCATAAACGCTGTAACTCAATCTGTGTATATTCAAGTGCCACTTTTCTCCTCCCACCTCACCGCATTTCTGGCATCGATCCAAGATGTGTCGATCTTCTGAGAAATGCATCGATCCACTAGCGAGGCATTCAGCGCCAACATGCTAATTACGCGTATCAACTACGATGTATATTTTTGTTACGTCACCCGAACGGCTGGTGATCATACAAATTCTAAATGTAACTTATTAGCACAACATGTGGTCGCTAATTTTATAAATAACGATTCGAAAGCAGAGCTAATGAAAGTAACTACAATTTCGGAGCTCATATGTTCAAATTCTCATCACAAACGTCACGAATGTATTGATTTCCTTTCTAATAAAAAGCTTTGTCCGTTTGAAAGCTCGTGTCGCGAGCACAAAGCGTGAAGACTACAAAAAGCTACTGCACAAAAAGGCTCGACCGTATCGGTGCGCGGTGGTTGCGCGCACCACTTGCATTATTCCACTATGAAACGGAACGCACATGTGTGGCAGATGTTTGGGGTTCTTTTTTCAAATGTTTTATTATGGGTCCTGGCCCCCGCCCCGACCCTTCGCCCCGCAACACCCCACGGTGCAGTCACTGACCCCTTTTGCCTTCGCATTATTACATCTGTTTTTGACCTGCTTCTTAGTTATTTCGAAATTCACTTGTTGCTGGTGTGTTTGAGTAAAGAATAGCAAAAGTCGTTTTTAAGGCTGCCGCTTTCCTCACTGTTTTTGTTCTCGAAACTCGGTATGTTTCAGCATTATTTGAGCAAGTTTTATAACTTTTATGTTTTCTTCATTTTCAATTTTCATGACTTGCGTAATGAGTTATGCGTCCATGTTGTAGACGTTACAATATAACGAGTGTTAATGTGCAATGACTTGCTGTAAATATACTTCGCGTTGATCGACCACATGTTACGCCCCGTGGTTCTTACCGAGGGTTGATCACCCGGTAGATGTGGACAGGTTCCAAGGTTGCTACTGACAGACAAACAGCTGTCTGTTATTATGTTAAGTGACACACTAATAAATTTCTATTATTAGGTGACATAATTTTATCTTTCAAAAAAAAAATATTTGGAACATCTCCGTTGTTTGATATTTTCATTTGACTGAAGTCATGAAGAGGTAGGTATTGGATCCTTAAAATGTTTGGATATAAGACTTAGGGTCTGTTTCACAATGTACGGATAAAGTGCCAAATACCTATGTTACACATAAATTATTCGGATGATAAAAGTTCTGAATAAGAAACTTTGCGTTTCACAAACTTATTTTATCTGACACATAACTATCTGGGACCTATATGGAAGCGCGGTGGCAACACCATTTACATACGTTCCGTTTTTTGATGTCATTTCATTAGATGCAAAGAAAGTTAACACAAACTGTTATAAATTTATTTTATTTTACACTAGAAGTATTGTTTTACTTTAATTTTTTTATATAATTAGGTATAATTCACATAACGGTTAATATTCTATAAAAAAACTTAAACAAACGATTTAATAGTAACTGAATATTGCTTGTAACGAAACGCTATGTCGCCTGTCGGTCGGACACTTGACAGTTGACAGTCACTATTCCGTGGACCGAACTGTTTCGTTTATTTGTGGTGTTTTTCTGTTTGTTTTATTATTCTTGCGATTTAAGTGTACTTGCTAAATACATTTTGTGCACAGTGAGTTCATTAAATAAATACTCATATAAGTAAAAAATGTCGACTCCAAAACGTGAACGAAGTGTTAACTTCAGCCGGGAAGAAGTTGAGCTTTTAACCTCTCTTGTTGCTCAACATAAAAATATTTTTGAAAATAAGAAGAGTGACGCAGTCACTTGGCATGAAAAAGAACAGTGCTGGAAGACACTGGAGGCATTATTCAATAGCACAAGCGGTACGAACTTTCGGAGTGCTAAAACTTTAAAAGCGAAATACGAAGGGATAAAACGAACAACTAGAAAAAAGTCTGCTGTAATACGTGCTGAAACATATCGTACAGGAGGGGGGCCTAGTGCTGCTCCTCCTCTGACGCCTATAGAGGAAAAAGTAAAAGATATGATATTGTTATCTGTTGATGGAATTCAAAGTGAATTTGATTCCGATCATGCCGGTAAGATCTTAAGTTTTAAATTGTTATTAGTTGTGTACTAGTGTATCAATTTATGTATATATTTACTTATACAGCCTTATGGTGAACAGAATACATTTGCTCCACCCCTTCTCTTCCTTATATAATTTTCTTTATGTTGCAGATTCTATACAAATACAACCTAGCCAAGAAATAATTTTTGCTGTAGGCTCAGAAAATGGTGAAATAACAGAGATTGTCGCAGACAATAAATGTGTCAAATCAGTGGATGCAGATGAGCATCACATAAGTTAGTTACTTTTTCTACATGTAAAGGCCAGTTCTACTACTACCAACTAAATTTTAATCTCACCTACTTTTTGGTTTTCAGTTGAATATCAACCTATACAAAATGACGACTCTGATGACGAACGGACATCAAGTAAAAAGAAAAGTAAGTAGTGTTCCTGTTGTGACTCAGTATTGTTGATAAGCATACCTTCACCATGATCTCACCTTTTCTTTTTAATTTCAGGTCAACATACTACACCCAAAAGAGTTAATGACGAGAAGTGGACTAATTGGAAGCCAAAATCTCTGCGTTCCAAAAAACATCCTGCTTTATGTAAGTTCTTTTAATGTTAGTATTTGGATAAACAAAGTGCTTAGATTATGTTATTATTTAAATAATGTTTATTGATGCACAACATAACTTGATTTAACAGAGTTGGTGATGTAATGGTAGAACCACTGACAGCTATTTAAACCCAGGGTTTGATTTGTCTTAGCATGTAGCAATGTGGCCATAAACTCCTAGAGGAGACCTACATAATTATGTCTTGCAGTGAGACATGTATTGGTCAAAATAATGATATTGCTACTAGCTTGTATAATTTTTACCAATATTCAAAATAAATAAAAAATCTTGTTATAGCTGCTGAGAAGATGAAAAGGCCTTTTGAAAGAGTAGCAGATTCAAAATTAGCTATTGCAGAAGTGCAAAAGCAGATTCTAGAGGAAGAATTATTAAATAAAAGAAAGCAATGGGCCTTTGAAGAGGAAGAAAGGGAGCACAAAAGGGAAATGTGGGCATTGGAAAAAAAATACTTTTTAAATAAATTAGAAAATTAATCCGTTTTTTTATTTTTATAACAACACAGAATACATATATAATATCACAACCTACCATATTTTTAAATCTTTTGCTGCCATAATGGAATGCAAAATTCTGAAATAAATGACTATTATTATTATAATAATGAAGCAAAATAATCATTAATTAAATTACTTCGCACTGTTGCATCCCCCATATCTTCTAGTCTACTTTGATTCACAACATCATGTTCATCTGGCTCATTTACTGGGTGGATGACTTCAAAATGATCATCTCGCATATCTATTGCAATGTTGTGCAATACTGCACATGCCACTATTACAGCCTGTACACGAGATACAGACAACAAAATTTTTTTTGATAAAATTGGGAATCTATTTTTCCAAACACCATAGGTTCTTTCCACTACATTTCTGCTTCTTATTTGGGACTCATTATACAGATGTTCTGCTGGAGTTATGGGAATTTGTAGTGGTGTAAGTAGGTATGAAGTATTTTCATATCCTTTATCACCGACAATCATACAGTTTCCAAATTCTCCATTTTGAACTCGTTGCTTTATAAAAGAATTATTAAATATTGTTTGATCATGTGCTGCTCCTGGCCATCTAGCCACTATATCCAAGATCTTTAACTTTGCACTCACTACAGTTTGTACATTAAAAGAAAATTGTGACTTCCTATTTCTCCAGTCTTCTGCACTGTTTCCACCTGAAAATAATGAAAACAGAATTTATTAAACACAGGAGCTTTATTTAATCATAATATATAATATAGTAGATACATAGTTTGATAGATAGCTACTGGATACATAAGTATTATATATTTAGGTTTATTCATATTATATAAGTACCTAATTATTTTTTTTACCTGGAGATTTTATAGGAACATGGGTACAATCGATAGCACCAATAAGTCTTGGGAATTTAGCTATATTATAAAACTCTTGCTGGATTTCTTGAGTGTTGGTTGGAAATTTGATTAACTCCGGACGCAATCGTGCAATAGCTTGTGAAACCAGGTAGACAATGCGACTGGCAGAAGCTTTGCTGACACCAGAGAAATCACCTACTACTGTGAGAAAGCTTCCCGTCGCGTAAAACCTCAATGTTAACAGTAGACGAGTAATCGGCCTTATAGCATGATTCCTGAAAAAGACATAGTTTGAGTAAGATTAGGTATATAGGTACTTACCTATCTAAAACTAGACGGAGGCATACCATTATAAAAAAATGCAGGTTGTAGGCCGTGTTGTAGGTGTACATAATTATGTGCTTGCTACTTACCTTTCTGTAGTGACAGATATTGCTGTCTCAATAATTGAATACACAAACATTACAGCTTTCTTAGTAAGTCTGAAGCGCGCCCTAAAGTCCGTTTCGTCTAATGTCTCTATATAGTTTATTCTTTCCCGATACACAGGATTCCTGCGTGGTATTGTGAGGCTATCAAAATACTCATCAAACTCATCTTCAAGAGTCTCAAAAATCTCCATTGTCGTTATAATTATAGGTTATTAATTAAAACAAAACACCACGCTGATTTCTTTCTGATACATATACGTGAATAGATACCTAGGACAACACGACACGAACGAAAGAAAGACAAGACAACGTTATTTAATTTTAAAATTTAACTGTCAAACACACTACTTATGTTCACAGAGCATGTAATTTTACTTATGTTGAAGATAAATGCGCTATTTGCCACTTTGTCTGACCCATAATTTATGGTGGACTTTATGTCACACATACCGCTATTTGACAGTCGTGAAACGCAACAATTGTGTTTATCCTACGAATAAGTAACAAATAGCCTATTCGAAACTTGTGCAGAACTTATCAGTACATTGTGAAACAGACCCTTATAATAAAATACTTTATGTCGAATACTTGAAATATTTTGTGTTGAGTACTGTTATAGGGCCGTTGATCCGAATTCCGACAAAGAAACATTATGACTGCTTTTTATTACCCCGTAAATAGGTAGCAATCATAGATATTAGGTTTATATTAAATGAATATCATTCGCCATAAATAATGAGAGAAATATAAAAGAATCTAAACTACCAAGTTCAATGCTCCAGTAATCGCTTAGCGGAGCAATCAAGAGCCAACTCAATAAACGCAAAATAACCTCTCGCTCGAGGCAAAAATGTCGAAATATTTACGAGATTCGAGACTTTTTGTTTCACTGCTATATTTAGATGCATAATGTGCGAAACATGTTCAAACGAATTCCAACTCTACAGGAGTTATATACATTACATTTTAAGTCGCCAGCGTGGGCGGTTACTCTCAATCATAGCTAGGAAAGTCGCGCGACCGTCGGACCAAATCGTGCGTTCCCCGTGAAACGTGTTTGCCGAAGCTATAAAGGAACTAGTAAAACTTGTATTGTGGTCTCGGTCTCTTTTTTGCTCGTTTCGAGCATTCTTTTTTTTCTTAGCTATGAATTCGGCAGGTATAATGAATAAACATGACTATTGGAGCCATTTAATCCATAATTTTTTGTTACGAGGCTACGAGCATTTTAATCGAATGCAATTAATACTCGTGATGTTTAACGTTATAACCTGAGAAAGAAAGGATTCCTTTTCAACTTCATCGTCCGAAATAACAACGAATTTATCAATCAAAAATACCTAATCAAAATTCGTTAGCCAATGCCAATACTCTGAATTGAGTTGATGGAATGAAATGTCTTCGTTGGAATTTCATTCCGGGAACCTGTTAAGAGCTTTTTGATCTCACTAAAGGGTCTTAGAGCAGGTAGAAGGGAATCTTCCATGTTTTTGCTGTTTCATTGTCGAATACGATACCGTATAATTTATTTTTTCTTTTACTCTTCGTTAATAAATCAGTTTTGTGCCAGAATCTGGCTTCTTTATGTCGCTTTGTTTAGTACTCCTCTCCCACGAATATAGTGATGTGCTTATAACCGGTCGGTTTATCGATACCGGGGCAGTCTTTTCGCTCGATTTCTTCTTCCGCGACAACGAACCGGACGGCCGACTCATTCATCAATTATTTATACTTCGCTTGACTTTTAAAATGAGTATTTATGCCGACAGCGGACATGGCTTTACATAATAACAGTAATGCAATTCGACCGCTGTGTAGCATCCAAACTGACCTTCGTCGATAGTGAGAGACGCAGACGTATTTAATTATTATTTAATCCAACAAATAAACACTAAGAAATGTGTTATTTGCTCGGCATTATATTTAATTTAGATAACCAAAGTAGAACGCGAGAGGCCACCGCACGATACGTAATTTTGAGGAAGGAAAATATTTGCTTAATGTTGAACAATCAGCACTATTTAATATGTATTCAACCAAATGGCAGTAATTGTTTAACAGTATTCTAAAAATGTTTGCTTAATGCAAACATGTCTACAAATCGAGAGAAACAACATGAAAATATTACTGCGGGGTAGGTGCTATACCAAACAAACGCGCCAGCCAATCTCTTTTGGCACAATGTTTACAAAATCTCGGGGAATTGAATCGAGTCTGCGCTAGTATTTGTAAACAGGCCGGGCGGCGCACCGTGAACGGCGTGCGTGGCTCCTAAAATACTTCAAACAGGAATTGAACCCACGCCAACTGGTGTGCGTAGACGGCGGCTCGCGAGCCCCTCGTAAACTTTTCACTATACGACATCTCATTTTATTCCCGTTCATCTGTCTTTTATGTTGGTATTTTATATCAGACCGCCAACGAATGCGGTCTGTGGTCAACGAAATCCTATATTGCAAATCATTAATTATAGACTCCACTTCATCATATGCATAATCTACCGTCTGACACATATACGTATAAAATTAATAGTTTATGTTTTTTCTTGTTTCACTGATCTCTTTGAACATAAAATGTCAATTATAATTGCCGTACATGTTATCCCCAACTGTTTATTCTCAACGAAACATATTTTCCATTGTATATAATAAATATGTAGATACGTCATTTATCAAGATACAAACAGGTAAATCCGTTCGCTATTTGCATTGAGAGGTATTTATAGTTACGCGGAGCACGTTGAATTTACATCGTCTGTAATCTATTAACCTTGCTTGGATACCCTGACGACTATCGACGACACGATGATACATTGCGCAACACTATTTGAACAATTGTCACTGACATTGCTCCTTACTTTTGCAACTTTTGTTTTATTTAAATATTAAGACATTTTATTCAACTTCTGCTAGTTATAAAATGAAACTTGCTCTTTTTGCTACAGTCTAGGTTAATTATTCTATTTGTCACGCTCCCGTCTAGACGGCATTCTTCAATAACAAAGATGGTTTATATTTTCGATTTTGTTCGCCTGCTCACCTTCAAATACTCTTCAGGTGGTCTTTGAGAGGTCATGCTACCTGTTTTATACAGCAGATGGTCATTTTATGATAAAATTTCAAATTACAGATCGGTCAGATTATAATTAGGAATGGTCGTAAAATATGTAAATGATTAAACAGCGTGGAATGAATATATTTGCAGCAATATTTTACGTGATATTTGCTATTTGAATTAACAGCCAATGAAATATACGCGAATGTAGCGTGTTCTCCACCGCACTTGCTCAATAACTCTCGTTTTATTTGCCTCCCGGGTGACCTATTTTAATCCCACGATTATACGATACGTTGCAGTGGATTTAAATATTAGTTGAGTGCTGCATGGATTTTGTTACATTTCAAATTCGTACGTTACTTACGAGTATGTAGGTCGCGTGTGTTCACGTAGTTTTCACAGTTTACGTGTAGATCTAGTTTGATTGCTTTCTCAGCTTCTAACCCGTTTGTAAGGGAATAAGCTACTGCCGCAGGATGCATCTTTTGAAAGTGTACTTACACAAGGTGTGCTGTTATTGCGTAGATAATAATAAAATTCGTTTTAACGTACGTGTAAACTTTCGTTATACTCGTCAATATTCGTGCTCACGCGTGCACGTTTAATGTCACAGTTCTCAGTATTTTCAGCATGTTTTTATAAATAAAATGGCGAGCGGGTCTAAAATTAATGAAAAGCATTGCTAATGCATTGTTTCTGCGCGGTGTCGTGTAACCGGTTCTCGGTTCGTCACGCGTGTCGGCTTCGAGGAAACCAACAGTAAAGTTGTTTCCATTGGCATTCTTCACACGCCCGCTATCGCTTGCCACAATGTCAGCGAGAACCGACGTAACTACACGAAGAGAGCCCCATCTCCATTCTCTATTGTTCTCGCTTAGACCGCCCTCCTAACTTCTTGTTGCCATGCCAGTGAAAACCGTGCATCAATTGGCACCGATATCGATTAGCGTGGCAATATTACAACGGCCACTTTCCTTTATTGCTCCATCGACTAAATCGGGTCTAATATTCATACGGATACGTCTTCAAGGTTTCAAACGGAGCGCGTCTGTGCCGGATCAATGCGTATAATTTATTTATTTGTACGGCGGATGCGAGCCTATTTACGTCCGAGCAACCCGAAAGAAGGTTATTCGCGTTTACACAACCGATGAACGTATACAAAGAAGAGTTAAACGAACGCTGCGGACATTAATCAACGTTGTCGGTAACCGTAACCGTCTCCGGGGGATTAGCCGGCGAGATATTCTATTCTTCGGTCGTAATTAATAGCTTTTGGCAAGTGAGCGTCGGCGGGCGGCGCAAATAGATATTCGTGACGAGACGTTGCACTTGCGTAATTAGATAATTAAAACACGCGATACGAAAACAATGTGGGTCTATAGGAAACGTTAGTTACACGTAACTGTATCCTCTGTGATGTGGCGTGCACATAATACGCGACCCACGCCGTGTAAAGCGGGCCAACGGCCTTTTGACGGGCTAGGTGTCGAGTCTAGATGTAGATAGGCGTCGGCGATGCACGGAGATGTACGAATGATGCCGACCATCACGAAATGTCGACATAACATTATGAATAATGGTAGCACAGCGTCGGGCGTGGGCCGTCCGTCGAACGCCATTCGAGGTCTGTCAATACGAGTTATTTTGTACACGAAACTCGGCTCAAGTGGATCTCCCGCGCATGGTATTATAGCTAACGAGTCAAGAACCTCGACATTTAATTAGGCATGAGTTATGAACGCCCACGGCTGTTAAGGCAATGACTTCTGGCTTTTTAATTCATTAGCATGCAATTACATACTTTGAAGCTAAACACATATTTTGGTAAATATCGTGTTATTTGCAATGTAAATACGAATGGCTTCCTGTAGAACTTGAGTAACATAGATTAAATGATAGAGCTATCATTTTCCTATATTTCCTCGATTATTTTCAATTCTGAACGGTACCTATCTTAATGCGGTCGGTAATCTTGATCCCGGTTGGCCGGATGTGCCTTAATTACTATTTAAGCTATTCATCCAAGTTCCCAAAGAAAATGGCTCGTAAATTAGTTACGCGATGGTGTCTATAACATCCACAAGTGACAACAGACAAGCCCGGATTTATAATAACCTTTTAATTTCTATAAGTACTAATTGCTCTATTTGTGATAAATGTTCAATCAATCCTGATGTCAGGGACAGACATTGTGTTTTTCTATTTTAGGTTTCTTTGTTCGCTAAAAGCTTCGGCTGGAGCGTCTAGCTAGGACATTGTGCGCCATGTTATATGCGCAGTAGAGTACCGTTTGATATGTTTGACATTGGATAAAATACGAAAGACGAAATTGTAACAATAATATTGTGATGAAACTCTAATGTGGACATTGTACGGAATCAGAATTGTAATATAAACCGAATACGCCATGGGGGTTATGTTTTTTTAATTGTTAATATAAGCGGTTCTTTCTCAAGACACCTTGTTTCACATCGATTTCTTTTCCTGTTGTTAATCTGTCCCCTTAATTTACATATTTAAGCGAAAATACTAACTAAAACCGGTTTATCCGAATGTTGATTTTCCTGCCTTATATTATTGCCGGAATCGTTAATCTTAATAACACGATAAAACCGGCTTATGCAAGATTGACGTCGTGTCAAAATACGTTGCTGTGTTTGTTGTCATTTAGTTGATGTCAGCTTTATAATTTGAGCCTTCCTCAAAAACGTTGTGTCATTCAATTATTATTAGAATCTGAGTCTAAAGTATGTTGTGATACAATTAAATTATAGTATTTCAACACAAAGTTTCTGCGTATTTTTGTAATATCTGTGTTTGTGTGTCTGTCCTATCCTAGGTATGAACTGGATTTTAGCATGTGTTTTCCTTTTCCTAACATCGCGCCTATAATCCCCGAAGGATAGGCCAGTTATGTTTAAGTCCCATGTAATAGAGGCTCTAGCTTATTGCCATCAACTGGGTACAAGACCATTTTTCTTTTATTTATAATTAATGTAACATACAAGGTGAATTACTTATTCATGTTTTATTATCATTTTGGGGTTAAAAATTTAAATAGTTCTTATAATCCCCAACTCGCAAGTAGGTAGATGAGCATAGAGATTCAAGAGTAAAATATTTTATCTAGTACAATTGAACACATTGTTAAAGCAATTTATTATCTCTGTAAAGTACCCATCCATTCCTATTAGGTTATATTAGTAAAACGACAGACATCGAGAACAGTATACAAGTGATTGATGATAAATATTCGAGGACGCGTGGAATCATACCTCAATGTGACTCGCGATCAATTTGTAACAATGATTTTGCTTAGAATTAATTGTCTTAATATTTAATAGTCTATCTATCATTACTTGTAGCTTGTAGATAAGTTGAATGTGAAATGGATTATTACTGGCCACGTCATTGTGCTTACTGCAGTTTTTTTTTTAAATGTAATTCTAAATGATTTCTTCTAGGACAATGTATTAGTCCAACAGCCAGCGTCCACTTTACTAAACTTAGGTACTTGAATAATTCGATTTTTAAAATGTATCCTTTTGAAAATCGAATTATTCAAGTTAAGTGGACGTTTTAATTAAGACTTTTGAGGATGAGGAAATAATGCCAATAATGATTATCACTTAAAAAAATACTAATATTGCAAATTAATAAGCTGTAGGTATAATACCTACATACATAAGTAGTTATAATTATTCAAATTTATATGAAGTTAAACAAGTAGGTACCGCTCGAAGTTAAACATTGTTGTTTCATACAATTGACATTATGTATTGTAATTTATTTTCCTACTGCATGTATCAGGAAGGAAACTCATTTATTCACATATTACCTACTTCGAATTACTGTATTGTACCTAACGTTTATACATATTATCCTTGTTAGGTATGTATATATGCGGTTTTTACGTTGTAAATAAATGTTTTTAATTTCAAATAGGTAGCTACGTACATTGTTTCAGTATAATTTTTAGTTTCTCATGAATATTGTCCTAGGTAAGTACTTTATGAGTAGGAAATCGTATCTGACTTTTCTTGGAATTAGCGTAACTTTATCATAATATGTTGTTACCGACCTTCGAGAGAATGCGTCCCTGACACCTGTCTATTGGACACGATTAGGAATTAATAAGGTTCAAATTCGTAAAACACGTTCTTTCGTTTTGACTCAACTACCAGCCGGTGGATTTTGTAAAAAACTCATCGTGAAAACTTAGATGGAGTGAACGTGAAGTGAGCTATCGGGGCACCTAATGGTATGGATTGACAATTGACAGCTCACTTTAAACTCACTTCACCTACATTTTTACGGTGTGATTTTTACAGAATAGCTCTACACGTGTGGAGCACATTCTCTCATCGGTAAGACTTTCGTTAGTCATATCGTAATGATGACAAGGAGTTATTTATTATCTGCGTTTTGTCGGAGTAGTTCTTACACAATTTTGCTTATTTTGTAAGATCAACCGCAAAAAAAAACCGGAGAGGTTATCAGTTTTTTTCTCTCGATACTAAACTGTTTATTTCTTTATAAGAAACCAAATTTGTTTATAAAATCACAGGCTACGTTCTTTTAGAGTAAAGCGAAATCATACGTCAGCAGCTCTTACATAACCAATCTAATCGTGGAAAGTGTTACGAATCAATTCATTACATACGTAGCTATGTATATACATGCGTCGCTATATATTTACATACGTAACTATGTATGTATTTACATACGTCGCTTGTCAATAGACATTCGACAGCAACCATGCGACCAAATGCCACGAGGTCACAACGAGTCATCTTTCAATACTTTGTTAGCCATACAACACACGGACCGACGCACTTATTGGCCAACCATCGTACAACTATTGAACTCACTTTAAACCAATCAATTTGCTTTGCCTCAAGGTTGATTACTTAATAAACCTCTCTTTTTGTCATGTATAAAGTACACGATTACTTTGCATTTACACGTCTGTTTTTTGCGCTTGTTGAAAATGTTAATGTGTAATGTGCGCTTAATATCTTACAGCAACACGCTTTTTGTTTAGACTAACGTAGATTTAAAGTACACAACTATAAGATAGCTGTACAAATAACTTACTGTAATAATTTGATTACGACTGCATAGAAACAGACTTTCTTTAGGCGCGCACGTTGTAACAAAGCCTAATAAAGTTTAGTGAACGGCCAAGTGAAGATTATTTATATGGAGGTCGAGAAAGTAAAGGCCGTCGACGGATGAATAACAAACTCTTTGGGCATGTCGCGACGCTACGGTTGCGCAACAAATTGTCTACGGGTCATTATGGAGAGCGGACGTCACGCGTCGCGGCTCCTCGTTTAGAAAAACGATGACAAACTTGCTAGGGCCCCTCTGTCCATCCATCCACAAGCCTTCATCGCCAATCGAAATGAGGCGACCTATTGAACTATCAAAGGTCCAAAAACGCTGGTCGCACAAAGCCATTTGAATAAATTTGACGAATAAAAACGCAAACAAAGAAGTCATCGGAACGTGAAAACTAAACTATCACGCTCGTAATTGGCTTCTGTACGGTTAAAGGAATGCTATTATGCTACTCACTTATCGCCGCCGAGTCTGGCCTACATAAAACGTGTCGATTTTCGACCTGATAAAGCTGGCCTTGCGTTTTAACCGTACTGGCATTTAAATTGCATAAATCGAATTTAAACCGTGCAATTTACTCGGCGCAACCGGTTCTCATGTAATTTAATTCACGAGCTGATTATCGCCATCGTTAGTAGTTGAGAATGACTCATTCTAAGTACAACACATGTGCTAGATATTAAATATCATAACGCATGTTGTGAATGTATCGAATTAAGTACGAGTATCAAATGAGTCCGCGGAATGATGTCACACTGACATACCGACATTGATCCGATTTCATCTTAACTAAGAAACATCAACATGATTAAATAACAAAAAGAGAGTATTGGAATGATTCGATGTCGTATTTGATCTGTGTGACGACAAAAAACTCGTAAAACTTCATGAATATGACGTGGGTCGAATTGTCTATTCGTAAAATAGAAATCCAATATGGATGTAGGTCGTCGTGACTTAATAATGGAATGTCCAAACGTGATGTTGACACGAAAACGTGAACGTAATATTCGGATATTTGTGCGAACAAAAGTGTTGTTGTTTTCACGTTGCTCAGTGTATACATTCAATTAATTAGCGGAATCAGAAGCGTGATTTTGTTTTGTACATAACAGATTAACAGTTGTTGCTATGTTTACCCAGAACCGTTATTTAATCTCCATCTAACAACAGAAACCAGCCGGGAACGAGCAAATCGCTCACTTATAAGAATAATAATTTGAGTTCACCCTCGAAAATGTCTACCTCATATCTTACATCAATGTTTTCTTTTATTCGTGAAAGTCGGGAGGGTGAGGAGAGGGTCTTTGTGTTCCCTCGAGCTCTCCGAGAGAAGGGTTGACGTGGCTTTTCTATTTCATCTATATTCAGAACAATTATGTATATACCTTCGCGTTAATTCCGTTTTAATTGAACTTGATTCAACACACGCGATCATTTTGATGTTTACTTCAATTGACATGTGGGCTAAAGTAAATCCGTTGAGTGAGATAATTATTATCCGGCTCTGCTGCTGCTACGCGTGCTGAGCATAGCGGCTCCGCTTCCGCTACGAGCGGCTTCGCAATGCCATTTGCCAACGTAGTCTCTGCTTCCGCTACGAGCGGCTACGCAATGCTAACATAAAGTCTCTGCTTCCGCTACGAGCAGCTACGCGACGGTAACTTAGCGGATCTGCAGCTGCTACGCAATTATAGCGTGGCGGCTCTACTATTGCTACACGTGGTTATTCGGTGGTCTAAAGCTAAGGTTTCCGAGGAAAGCGGCTCCGTCACATCCGTCACAGACGGGCATAATCCAAGTGATTTGGATTATGCCCGTCTGTTTTTCACCAGTTTTTGAAATTGTGACATAAAGTGCTCAGTATTTGGACTGCCGTTATTATGTGACCGTTCACGGCTTTCTTATGAAACTACAGATTTAGCGTGACTTTTACTTCACTTCTACTTACGCAGTTCCCACGCAGCAGTAACGCTATGTATACGTTCGGCTACCTACTACGCTGGACATAACCAGTGAGTAGATAGACTCTTAGTACTTCTACATATTTGTGTCTGTCTGTCCATAGAAGTTATTTTTAGAATGCTTTTAAAACGAGTTGGAGTCATAACAGATAGTTCTTTGTTTATTTTTTTATGGATCGTTCAAAACTCATTCGAATTCTAAGAATTGTTCATTGTTTCACAGAATACGTAAGCAGCTCACTATGCAAAAAAGGGACTGGTAGAACCTTGTCTAATCCGAAAGATAATACCATATACCAAGAACTGAAATCGCGAAGTTGTAAAAACATACACAAAGTGCTACTTTCTAGTTAATTAATGTCATAAAATGCAGACATCACGTTGTGTAGTAATTAAACGTATAGCAATAATTATTTTAATGTATACTGAATTACACACAGTTATTGTGTTTCTTGTATGAAAATGTTAAGCATTTTAATTATTTTTATTCGTCGCTATCGCAAGCAGTGTGTCATAATTTAATGGGCATAAAGGAATACGAAAAATTTATGTTTGAATGGAATCAGCTGCTCGGGGGTGCAATGTGGGAACACAAAATAAGGATGGGGATTTCTGTGAGAAGGCATAGGCATTCGTTGCCTAGCAACCGGGGCCGGATGCTCACCGTTGTTAAAGGGGCAATAACACTGAGCAAATATACAATGCTTTGTTAGACGATAAACTGTTCTGGCTTATTGTTTTAGGAAAATAATACGAGGTCTGTTAATTAATGTACCAACGCATAAATTCTCAGAAAATGTATTCGGCTTTTTGTTTCTCTATGGGCCTGAATTTATTTTTAGAACGTTGCGGCCATATTTGGATGTAGGATGATTGAGGTACCTAACGGTCAGCCTTATAAATTCATTTCGAACAAGAAGTACTTATGGAAATGTATGATGAAATTAAAAGTGTATTGAATTTTAAAAAATTGAACCATTTAGTAAAAATCTAATCCGCCAATACATATCAACGGATCTGATATAATGCAACGAAAGTACCTAATCAATTAAGCCATCGGCATTCGGCATCGTTAACTAAAGCCTATTTATATCGCTAGCATGATTGCATGCCACAGTCCAACTTTATCGTCACATCCATTAGATAAGTAGAACAAAATACCATTTATCAACAAGTTTCAAAGTACAGAGATCACAAACTCGGGGCAATACTTGCACAACAAATGGCCTCTTGTCATCATAAATAAAAAAAATAACTAATCAAAGTTTTGCCCCTGAATTTACTTCGATTCATGGGTGACAACGTAAACAAGCTGCGAGCGGTTTGTGGGAGGCATGCCACCCCCGAGTACCCTCTTTCGTCCCCTAGGCGCCTCAATTGTGACATTTTCATCTTGTCGCCCCCTCACAGTTCAATAATCTTTCAACGACATGAAATTTGAAAATTAAACGCCCTCCCTTCTTAATGTGGTACTCGTCTTTATATTTTCATTTTTTTTCAATAGGTTCTTATTGCGTCTTGAGATATTTTTGAAGGGTCTGTCTATTGAGTCGTTTCTTAATAGCAGTTGACATGTTTCCTAACATTTTTATAGAAATAGAATCGTTGACGTAATGACGGTACTGGGGGAAACAGGTTAGTTCACCGAAAAAAGCGCGTTTTTGCATAACCACGGGTTCACGTAAGCATCTGTGGAAATAATTGGGTAATTTGAATAAATTTTGCCAAAAGTTTCTTCTAAACTCGTTGTATTCGCCTACGTAAATAAATTAGTGACAAACAAAATCTAAAGCGAGCCCCGTAAACAGTAAATTATGAGCCGAGGTAGGGGCAGGGGGGCGATGGGAGACTTAATTATACACGTAGATACATATCTACATCATTTTCCTATCTTAATTACATGGAACATTTTAACTGGGAACATTATGTGGACTAACATTTACGTCGGATACGAAGTACGCAGTTAAACAAGCACACTACTCGACATTCGTGCTCTATAGATTTTCTCGCGATCGTTTAAACCAACTAAGTACGTGCACTGCCAGGTAGCCGATAACGGTCAATGTAACTCGTTGAAACATTTCTTGGCTCTGTTCCAGAACCGAATGTGCTTCTCCGAGAAAACCATTGATAACCTGCACCAGTTAACCGTTAATGGTGGGCTCAATGCTCTGAACAAAATAGGGGCGCCGCTTGCGGCCCCCACTCGCCCAAGTGAGGGGCTTTGGGAAGTCTGCCATCGAGGACTATGATGTACGACCGAATGCCACACCTAACGCCATTATGTTGTATTTGATATTGATATGTCATTCTGTCCTCACATACAAATATTAAACGACGATCTATCGTCATCTACTCTATCATAATTACTGTCTAACGACGTGACTTATACATAAATAGACCTATTACCAATTATTACCTCTTTGTCATAGTAATAGGTTGCTCCATCATTATTGACTTGTCATTCATGCGCTAAAACAAACAAAGCGTCCGCGATTATTTATCAATGGCATTTTCCACAGCCATTATTATAATAGCATACTATATGCTTGATGTTTTGATATCTTACATTACCGTTTTGAGCTCAAAGAAGCGATTGTTATGTGTAGCGAAATGTATAAAGCATCTCGGTAACAATGGAGTCATTGTGGGGTTTGATTAGTGAATTGAGGCACAGGGGCGTCGCGTCGTGGCGGACCATCACGACTTTCTGATCTCACGCCAGCCAGGTTCCCAGCGCTTCGCTACAAATTGTTTGGACATCACTACTCGTATGTGCAAAAAAAAGAAAAACGCATCCACCCTATTACCGGTTTGCACGATACACGCATACCGAGATGAAACTGCCAATAATGATTTTGATTCATATAGTTACGTGAAAGAAATTGAAATTACACATTAAAATTCTTGAGATAATGTGCATTAAATTGGCGTAGCGTCGGTTTGTTTATTCTTTTGTTCTGTCTGGGTATGAAGATATGAAGATGTTTGAAATGAAATGTTATCTGAATAGATAACATTTTGTTGGCGAGATATGAAGCAGTGAAGAAAGGAGATTGTTGAAAACGTTATTTGTCACGCAGATAAAGTGTACAATCTTACAATGTCATATGATCGTAAGTGTGGAGTGCTAACGTTGCTATTCTTAGATAATGCGTCATAAAAAGTATGTAGTGTGGTGGTGAGTGGTAACAATGGGTCGTTGGGTTTACAGGAAGTGCGGCTGTAGCCCGCAGCTGTCTGTGTACCCCACACTATTGCTCACCTTCGGTACACACGGCCGACATACAAGAAACGTTGTAGATACGTTTATCGCATTTACACACCTTTATAAAAGCAAAATGTTTGCTAAAAACCAGAGGCATACGCATTTTGAAATTGTAAATCGATTTGGAATATTCACAAGCCTTTTCTACTCCTGGAAAATGGAATGCTTTATTATTAATAGGTATCGGCTCTAATGAATTGATGTCACTCTTCATACCTTATTCCCACACATATTGAAAACACGATATTTTTCCTTATTTACGGGATAAATGCTTGTACAATCCCACCATGTTTTTCTATTTCTAGATGACAGGAAAAGCGTGTTATTGGTTGAATGTTTTTCTCAATATTTGCATGCTTGACGTAACAAATATGTAATGACTAACGTTTTGCATACAATACATTAAAGTTATGGTTATATTATTTTATATTACATCATCAGATTTCCGATTCGTTTGTATAAACTCGTAATAAAAATGCATGGAAGTTCATTTTGCATGCTGACGCCCGTCAAAAAGTGAAATATGAACACATTCCTATTCTGAGGCGAGCTTTGTATTTTCCAGTACAAACGCGATGTAATAATTCGTAGTTCACGGTTACGCGTTCGCTTATGTTCACGTTAGCGTGTGTTGGCCCACACTTGCGGTCACTGAACAGACGGACGGGCGCGGTATTTCATTTCACATTATTACGAGTCGTCGGCGGTAGACTTTCATCAGTAATGAGTGCTCCGCTGTAGGGTAGGCCTCGACCGCAAACGTATTCAACGTTAATTCAAGAGCTCGGCGAAAGGAAACACCTATAGATAGTGTTTACGAACGTAGAACAATTGAATGTTATTACTGTTTAGACTTCAAACGGAATAACTCATCATCTCGCAACCGTCGGTTGTGTAAGAGCTCAGTACAAAGGGTATCATCGCCCATTAATCAGCCGGGCCCGAGTTCTATTCTTTAGTTCCACTGGTTACCCGCTAATTGTTGTGAAACGTCTCTATTAATGACGAGTCTTTCGTTCCGAGAGAAAATACTTTTGATTACGATTACACGGTACAATGGCCGTGCGTGAGAGTAGGACGCGTTGCATTGTGCCATTAAAATTATGTATTACACTGGCGCATGCTCTATTTAGCCAGCCGGTAACAATAGAAACTAATAATGATCATTCTGTATTAATTGCACGTTGCGTGCCGCAGTAAAGACTGTTTGCAATACTTATCGTGTCATGATCGTTACGTGCGATCGATGGAGCGCAGCGGAAGCGAAACGGACTAGAAAAAATTGAGTTCTTTTTAAATTGGGGGTATTATCTGAGTACTGCGGAGTGTTCATCATAAGGTCGTATTAATATTCACGATGCGCCGCAACCGGGGCGGGCAGGCTTTACAAAATGGCTGCCGGAGGCGCGCGGGCCGACCAAGTCGTGACCGCCAGGAATCCACGCGCTCGTTCCGAACCCTCATCAATTATGCATGAATGCGGCCGAACGCCGATGTTTACTCTCCATGAGACAACAATTTATTGCGTCGTGCGGTTTTTGACATCCGATCGGAGACCGGTCCGGTGATCTCGGCAATGATGACGAAATACTTACGATTTACGTCCGCACTGATTTAATGAGCAAATATATCATTCGCTTTGATTATAATGTTAGAGTATGGTAGATAGATGGGTACTTCAGGCGTTCGGGACAGATCTATAGCGAGCCTCTCAATTTAATACGGACTCATAAATTCGGTTACTCTTAATGTATTTTAACGCGGTTCCATTGTTTTCTATATTCCATTTTTTGACTTAATTCGACACTCCCTCGTGTCTTGGCTAATAATAATACAATCAATTCACAAACAGTTCACAAACACAAACAATACTATAATAAAATTACATCGTCTATGAATGCCAAGTACTCCTCGTGTGTCGTTAATACTCATGATATAAAGGCGTGAGTCACATGTTATTATTGCATCAGGCAATCGTCGAATTAATTTAATCGTAATAATAACCGTG
The DNA here is from genome assembly GCA_951799385.1 of Hyppa rectilinea. Taxonomy (NCBI): domain Eukaryota; kingdom Metazoa; phylum Arthropoda; class Insecta; order Lepidoptera; family Noctuidae; genus Hyppa; species Hyppa rectilinea. Next base: position 6,265,075 of record OX637315.1, on the reverse strand, counting down.
GCGACTTTTCGGCAGCTGAGCAAGTAGCGATAAGGGCCGAATAACTTTGATATATAAAAATGTTTCTTTACCTAAACATCTATATTAATATTTTAAAAACACAATATTTTATTTATATTTTATAAACATCTATATTAATGTTTCTTTACCTAAACATCTATATAATCCAACTATATTCTCATGTATGTAAGTACCTACTGGCATTACTGTTAAATCTGACTTCTACTATGTAAATTGAACCTGAGATGCATCCGGAAAACTGTTTCTCACATAAGTATGTGAGTAACGTAAAATATTTAATTTCTAAAGCTGTAAGGATGTGTGCACACTGTTCAAATGTGTGTAACAACGTAACAAACAACCGCGAGTTCGTTAGATAACGTTATCTATGTCACACAAAGGTGTTTTTAATCAAAGTTGTTTACCTGAATGGTTTGTATTTCAAATTTTATGTACATTAATGTTTTATTTATCAGCGTATCACAATGTTTTTCTAGTATTCAGCGTATCTATACTATCTTGAACGTTGAATTGAAATGTAATGCTTTAAATAGATTGTAAAGTCTGAGATAGATCATAAACCGTACAAACACACATGAAAAACATTTTTATAACTTGTTTGAGTTTCTCAAGCGTAAATGAAATGAAACGAAGCGTACACCTATTGAAATTCTCAGAAGTTCACAAACGCGCTCAGGTTATTTATACAGGTCTTTGTACAAACAGGCGGCTGGTAACGGGCCCCTTATCAGTGCCTGCAACCAGGCTATCGACTGCCGTGTTTGTATTTTATTATCTACAAATTCCCGCCTCTCACTATGCAAGCTATCTATGAACGCAAACTATTGTATGATAAAACACCTATTTTTAGTAGATTATCTCAAGTCGTGATGTTGTGTTCGTTACACCTATCTTGTACGTGATTCTGTATAGATAAGCACGCCAGCTATCTCAATGACATTAAGTATTAATCATTGTTATTTGGAACGCGAGACATTAGACTCACAAGTAAGTGGTTACGAGTCACTTAACATGAAACATGAACGCGTTCCACTTGAAATATCGCCGTTTTTTCATCGCATTGTATGTGCAAATTACACAGCATTAGTTATTCGCATGTAACCGCTAACTCGATTAGCACAAGGCCAAAACAAGGTATGCGACCTCTTTGCTTGTTTTTACAAAAACTTCGCGAACGGGTTTTACCTGCCAATTTACTTACGTATCCGCTCGTATCCGCCTGCCCGCATGACGAGACAGACAGATAAAAACAACTACTAATAACGACGCGATACAAATTGTTAATGCATGATCTACTTAATAAAAAAAGTAATTAGGTTTTTTAACTGCGTTCGCGAACAATCGAGAAAAAAAACGAGTTCTCAGAAGAACTATATTGGTTTTTGTTATTATAGCATCGCATCTAATTAGTGTAAATGTGTTTTCTGTCTGCGAATAACAAAAATAGCTTGATTTAGATTATTTTTTAATGCAAATTCCGTTGGTTTAGCATCAATTTTATTTATGCGACCTGTGAGCTGAACTCTTTGTGTTATTTATAAAGCAAACGTAGAACGTATACATAGTTTGTCACGGAATACTTGGGAGCGTGCCAAATCGTTAGCGCGTTGTAAAATGTATTCGGTATGTTGGTCAACGATCGCTATTTGTTTATGCCTATTATAACAATGCATGTAGGTACAGCACCTACGTGTCTCGATTGATTAATTATCACACTTATTGCAAGTAGGCAATGAGTAAGTAAGGATTAATGGATTGAAATTGTATTTAAAACCTACGGAAGTTGAATGTTTCCTGATGAATTATCGGCAAATTCAGTAGGGACTTTTATCTCGGAATATAATATTTGTTACATTTTCCGTCAAGCAGAGCCGCGGGTAAAGAAAGACTGAACCTAATCTAATAATAATTTTCCTGGAATGACCAATAATGAGTTTCCTTTGTTATTCGGAATGTTGTTTACTCCCAACCGCCATCATTTGGGTGTGTCAAATATTTAGAAAAGATAAGTAAATGTTCCGTTTATTTCAGTACCTACGCTTACGCAATCCTACATTGTTTTATTATTTTCATGAAGAAGTATGTTTTCTTGGAATGAATTTGACTTCCGTGTTATTGTCATTCATTTCTTTACTTCAATGTTTTTAGTAACAATGATATTTTAAGCTCATGTTCAAATTGTTTAATGTGACTGAAAACAAATTAATTCAACACGCTAAACACGTCGGTCCCAGTGTCCAAGCTTGTGTTCTATGATGAAAAATAGACATTTATGTACGGAGAGTAGGTATACATAAAAATGTTTATTCTAATGAGCAAATGTTTATTTGTGTCCATCTAAACGTTTTGCTACCATTCAGCTGTTGCCTGTTTGATTATGTAAATCGTCCGCCGTGATTAGCGACATCTGCCTTTCCTGTCGTATAATATGGGGACATGGGGAACTGGAAGACAGGACGGGTGCACATGAGCGTCAGGTGCTAGGTCCGCGAGGGGGGCGCCGTCTCCCCATCTGCTTACCCCGCTACACCCGCGCCGTTCACTTGTTGCTACGTTGTGCTACGTACGTCGGTCGTCGCCGCTAGACTGCCGCACACGTCCCCCCCGCCCCCTTTCCTCCGTACACCACTTCCCTTCCCCGCGCATTTCAGTTCTTTGTGCGCCACAGAGGCTTTCGCACGTCCGTGCTGTGCCACTTTACGTTCGCAACGAATCATTTTGACATAGTCGTGAATTGTACATAATATTATTACATAGATAGCATAGCCAACTGGAATTTGTGAGTGTGTGCTGGTGAATACCTGAATTCTGCGACATTTTGACCGCAAACTAGGACACCTTTGAAAGGATTTCAAGCTGATTGGAATATCCACGAGGATTTTTTTGTGAAAAATCTGTGATAGTGACTTAGGTCATTTGTGTGGTTAACGGGCAACGAAGTATATTGTGTCTGCATATAAGAAATTGAAGTGATTTTACTGTAAATTGACGAAGCTGTTGAATATTAAAGCTGAAAGAAGATAATTAACTTAGTGTTTATTCAATTGAGACCCGTAAGTACTATAAAATTATTCACCAAATATGTATAGATAATGTGGCAGTTCGATTCACAATATTATTTGAAATTGCTAGAGGACTAGAGGTTATCCACCTAACGACTTTCGTAACGTCTTTGTGAATTTGAATGATTGATTGATGTCTGTTAGTTAGGTAACTACCTACCTACCTAGTTAAGCGCAAGTGTAATCACTAAAACTGTGATAATAAATCTTCAAGGAAATTTAAACAATCTTTTTTATATTGTGACCGAATATTAAGTTTATTGGTTCTACATTTACTTAGCAATTACTTGCAACTCGAAATCATTTTTGCCGAATAAAAATGATTACTTACCTAGCTTTTTTGCACCTATATTATGTATGTACTAGGTACAGTCGTGATTATTATGTTAAATACGGTATTACACAAAAGAATTAAATCTTACGGTACCCCCTACCCACCAAATGTGTATTTTATGACCGACAGAGATTAGGCAAATACCTACCCTACCTACGGCAGATATTTTATTACCTGTTTGTACAAGGTCAAAGCGAACTCGTTAAATTCTTATTTACTTATCTAAAATGACAGCCATTAAAAATCATTTGGATTTAATCGTTAAGTTAAATGCGCATTATACCATCCTAGGCCTAGAAACGTCATTAGGTACTTGCTTACCCGCTTATTAACTATGAGATAATGCAGTAAAACTGTGTTAATTACCTTGTATACGTTACTAACATTACCTGTAAGATAATCGCATACATAGCGAGCAGGCAATCAGATCATCGTGTTGTGCTTGCACGATAAATAACTAGTTATTTATTACGTTACGTTATAGCCGCTACTCCGCTAGTCGTGCACCGAATGACCTTTCATATTATCGTCTATGTTATCGAGAATGCTTTCCGAGTGTGCATTGTTACCGTAAACAGCGATTCGTTATCGTATCGCGTGTTTTATCGCCCTATTGTTTATTGTCGAGTGACCTGTAGTGTTTGTTCTAATTCCTTGATAGTCCTAATCAGTTATTCTTGGCTTTTCCGTATTTCAATTTCACGGTGCGTTTTTAAACAATAAGTATGATCGACAGAGTTCGACTGAATTAAATTGCAAGTCATGACCGCAACTACCTCAAGCTAACTCCTCTAGCTAGTTACTTACTGGAATAAATTGAAATAACTAGGTACATAGGTACTTAATTAAATTCATTTGAATAGGTACTACACGCGATAAAATAATACAGGAAATACCGAGAATAACTTGAGTCATTGCGTAATCAATTAATTAAATACACACACTAGTCCATTTATAAATAGATTTAAATAATTTCATCGTAACTTTCAGGGCCGTCCAGATTGTCAAGGCGATAAAAACCATTTTATGATAGCTTAGGTTGTTATGTGTAAAAGCATGCGATACGGGTGTATTGTCTATGCTGGAAATCAAGAATTCCGGTCACGAACAATCGGGACACGTCGTGAGATGCGAGGGAGATTGCAGCGCGCTCGCCTCCGCTTTCAATAGCACATTGCGCAATTTACTGCACGAGCTGCGCCACTCGTGATATCTGGCTACACTACGTCGTATCTTCAAGGTGGTATTGTATTCTGTAGTTACGATAACTGATGCGCCACTATAGCCCGCTACATTGTACCAATACACACTATCTTACATTTTGTAGAAGCTATAAAATAAATAACTAAGGAAATCGTCCATTTCAGCTGTATATGGACGAGACCGGCTTCCGTAAGTGTCGGTCACACGCCTAACGATCTAAAACTAGGTTGATATTTCAAAAGCGAATGTTGACTCTATAAGTAATTTGCGAGGTTCGTTTAGAAAGTGAGATTCGGATGCGGTTTGCGGCGGACCTACTCTAATTTGAGGCGATTCAGCTAATCTTACGTTAACACACTATGCTTTATGTAACTTGAGGTAGAATGTTTAATTGCTACGTTACAGAGAAAGCTTTGTCACAACTAAATGTCCTATTAACGGTTATTCTCCGAGTGGAAGTGTTTCATTACACGGTTGGCGAGTCGAAACGCTCCAGTGGTTTTAACGAGATGGCTTTGAGCCTGCAAACGCGCTCAGATAACACGGTAACAGGTTATTTGAGATTAGTGACGTACAACCGCTTTGTCTGACACACTCACGTATTACTTGGGCATGTAATTTGCGCAAAGCAGAACTTGTTAGGGTGACGTTTGGCACGCGTTAGCGTGTTAGTTTAGTTTTATTACTACTTGGCCTTTGCACACAGTTAATAATATGTTATTTCAACAATGTATATGAGCACAAAGACGAATAAAATGTTAGATTTCACTGTTCAACATAACCTGTATGGAGCGATGCGTTTAATTTCCACGGTCTACATCAGTTTAATAGGCTTTTACGTAACTTCCCGTCGTTAGTTGCTTGTTTACCTGTATAACCCTCAATACCGATTCCGTGGCTGAAGGAATATTGGAACGTTTGATTGATCGTTGGCAGTCACGCGCTCGATTTCCTCCATGAAGTCGTGAGTAACCTCATAATATTATTCTACCTACATAACAGCGTCTACATCGCTACGCTACGAAATGGTCTGATGATTTTGACCTTTTGACCTCATCAAGACTCGTCATAATAGAATGGTGAAACTCAATTGACGCGTTCTTGTTTGATTGGACACTTAAAAACGTTGACGTAATTGGTAAGTATGGGCTTGCGGTTAAATATTCTCGGAAAACCTGCAAACGCAGTTAGCTAGGCACAATGAATAATTCAAAACCGCGCTAATTTATGTACTTATTTACATGAGCTAGAAATACTTAACATCTAGGTATAAAGTAAGCGATTTATTTAATACTAGCACTTTGCCCGCGGCTTCGCTCCCGTGGTCTTTCCCGTGGGACCCGCTATTTTTCCCGGGATAAAATGTAGCCTATGTTACTCCTAGAAAACTAAGCTTTCCAACGGTGAAAGAATTTTTAAAATCGGTCCAGTAGTTTTTGAGCCTATTCATTACAACCAAACAAACAAACAAAGTTTTCCTCTTTATAATATTAGTATAGAAGTATAGAAAATGCGTTGTCCGTCATTATTTGGGTCGTCTATAACTTGCTATCACAGAAGTGTGTGGTAAGAGCTCTTATAAAGTTTTTGTACAGCTGCAGTATGTATATGGAGCGCTTGGTGCAATAGCCGGTCTGAGTTACGGCTGCCGGGGCCCGCCCTTCATGCATAATTGAAATTGTCGTGGTCAGGATTTACTGCGTCGAGATAGAGCGGCAAGCGGCCGCGCTTCTCAGAGCCTTCGTGTCAACTTTTTGCCCTTCCTTTCCATCTAATGAAAAGCTCTCACCGGTTCCGCCTCGGCGTTTGTCTTGTCAATCAAACGTTTTCGTTCTGCGACGTTGCCGCACTTCCCCATCGAGTTATTTGTTACCCCATTGTCCCCTCCCGCTGATCACTGTCGCATTGTTTCACAACTTTTGTTTACATTCGTTCAATGGTCGTTTGTTTGTAAAGCGGCAGGTTTGTTTTCTCCGCCTCGTGTATTCTTTTAACATTGTAAACAGCTGGGGCTTGTTGAATTTCTTGTTATCGAATATTGTTGACTAAAACAACTATCGTTTCATTTGCAAGCAATAAGTAACGCTATCGTAGCCATTGTGATTTTGCAATTCTTTTTATCTATACGCCTACTCAAGCGCATTTACGTATCGTGTTATACTTTTTGTATTACGTAAACACGCCTGTTCCTTGATTAGATTAGCATTTATTTTCGCTTGTGATTGTTAATTATTTGATTTTCCTAGGGTAAGGGTAGGGTAAATAACATGCCCAAGTCATAACTTATATGACTTGGGTTGTTATTTACCCATGCATTTACGTAGAGCAAAGGTCTAACAGTTCTGTTAATTAGAGTGGGTCGTACGGCGATTAGTGTTGAATTACAAAGTGTATTCAGTCTGTTAATTAATTTGGTGTAGATGCGTCATCATAACAGGATAGGAATGTCGCTGGGGGCTGTTAGCGGGGCGTAGTCTGTCTGGATTTCGCCGTAACCGGTATACAGCGCGGCGGCGGCGCGCCGGTGAGTAATCTTCGGGTGCATTAAAAATGGCGGCTCGACCGCAACCGTATCGCGATAAATTATCATATCATTATGCGCTGAGATGAAATCTACCGGCTCACGCACCCAGTGAATAATGACCAGATGTAGGCAGCACACAATCGCCCGTTTCTTCTATGATTATGTTTGTTATGAATAATTATTTATGCGATTATGTAGATGAGGATCCTCGTTAACAGCTCTCTCATTAAAATTCCATTGTTGTTCGCTCGACATGCAGGCTCGCTCTTTTGTGTAGGTGTCGAGTCGAATTATGTGCTTTGGCATGTATATACGTTCGTGTATTTATGAATCGACTACGAAACCTAATTGTTTCGTTTAGAGATTGTCTGTGTGTCGTAATTTCCTCAAGCGGAATGATATTACTTAAACAGATTGTATAAAATAAGAAAGGTATTTATGAATCACCTTGATGTGTATACCTACTTATAATCGCGTGCCAGCTGCCTTTACTTTTATCGGTCGTTTTTATGCATGTTTATGGAAATTAAAATGCAATTGCGTGCTAATAACAAGAAAAACCTCGAGAAATGTGCGCTTGTAAGATTAGTAGGTAGGTAGGTACCTATTAGGATTGAATTTATTTTTTGCTCGTGCATGCTTCAGAAGTTTTTGTCGACAAAAGTAGTTATATTTTGCTATTTCTTGTGCGCAATTGGGTAAAAGTGGATGATGTCACAAATATTCTTGTGGCTAAGCGATAGATAGGTATTTTATTTTAATTTGACGTGACTTCCTCTTAAGTTATTGTGTTAGTAATGTGTATTGTGTGACGTGTCACCCCGGGATTTTATCACATTGCCCTCGTTCTGGTGGAGCGCCAAATGTCCGGGCGCTGGCGACGCTGCTTGGCTTTCCTCCAGACGTCATTCACGTGCGGCTCGGCGGGCCTGACTGCCAACAGCCAACATGTTACTTCCACCCACGCTACCATATTTCTTCATGAGCTTATCTTCCTGTTCCGGTTACTAGTGAAATAAACCTCTCATTTGAATAATTTCGTAATTGTCATTCAGCTGACGTACAATTCCTTGGCTCGCTGTTTATCACTTTTCATGTAAATCGATCTGTTGAATACCCAGTCAAGTGGTAGTTGTTGCGCAATTTTGAATTGATTATTCATGTGTGCATGCAAATCAATTTATGACTTCATAGAGTAAAGTTTACTTCATCTAAAACTGGCACGTTTATTTTTACGTGTTGCAATATCTTTTTCCCAGAAGCTAATGAAATTGTATTTGTATCGTCCGTACAATACATTATTTTTTACGTACTTATTTGCGTGGGTGTAGTGTGAATGGGCTTACTTTGGCGTCGTCCCAAACGTGCCGACATGACCAACCGACCGAACACTGACGTCAGCCGTTTGAAAATATGCAGCTGGCAGCTCGTTGATAACACAATATTAATCCGTTTTGACCGGGAGACACGGCTTTGATATATTGGGTATTTGAAATTTACTCACCACTCCGGATGATTTGCTAGAAATGTAGTTTCCATAAATGTTTCGTAAATAGGTATTGTTAACTTGTTATGAGTAGGTATGGATCCTAACAGATTGTTTCAATTGTTACAGGTGTCACTGAAAAAAGTGTGAGTGCAAGTGATGTCGTCGAGGTCAGTGAGGAAACCGACAAGTGCGTGAAACAGGAGGAAGTGAAGGCAAGTGAGTGTGAAGTGAAGAGTGAAGTGAGTGCGGGCGCGGATGGTGTTGCCAGCGCCGTGGCCTCCGAGGAGGACGACTGTGTGATAGTGTGCGCGCGAGATGCGGACGATAGGTCCGACTCGGGAGTGAGCGGAGTCCGTTCGGGCGGCTCGGCCAGTTCGGTGGAGGAGCGCGAGTGGCGCGGCATGGCGCACGGTTACGGCGGAGGCCCCCCGCCGCCCCTGCTGCACCTGCCTCCCCCGCCGCCCCCCACGCTGTATCCCAGCGAGCTGCTGTGGAAGCAGCGGTACCAGCCGCCGCTCCACGCGCCGCTGCATCATGCCATCGCGGATGATTACCTCGCGGCGGCGACCTACGATAGAGAGAGACATGAAAGACTGCTACGGTGAGTCCACTTCCTTTCTTTCCGAACCCAAAAGTATAAAGCAACTAATGATAAAAAGCTAATAGTTTGCTAGAAAGGCTTGTGCATGTGTGTAGGAGCTATTCTTAGACCGAATCGTAATGTTATAGGTAGGTAATCCAAACATTCCATTTGTAAACACAACGATTAAATCGAAATGAATCTTCTTCATTCATCTTTCTGAGAAATTAATCGTCTGCGAACCAAATTCTAAACTAATAACCTCCATTACTTAGAATTAAAAAAAACTTAAGTTGTTGTTTAAGTAAGGAAAGTAGGATAACCCCGTTCCATAAACCTTTAACCATCAGAACTTTTAGACTGACTGTTTCGAACAGTACCAATACGATACAGTAACAATAATTTGTCAATCTTGCTCTGATATTACTATCTTGCCTACATTACTAGATCGAAGGGGTCAATGGACCCAGGAATGTAATATAAATCGTTGTATAAACCAAGAAGCAGTGAGTTAGGTTGTTAGTTTCTTGTTTAAGCCGAAATTAACACGATACTGATAAATCACTAAATAGATACGCTGAAATAGACACACAACATAATCAACATTTCCCAGTACTCTGGAAACCGGTATTTAATCGCTTACTCGACGGGAATTTTCTTATGACGGGCAAAATACTGCGGTAATTATGATAGAGGTTGCACACATTTTGTTAATAAAACCCCGCGACATAAAACCGCTCATGTCAAACGTGGTTTAGGTAAAACTCGTTAGGTTTTTATAGTTTAATACAGCAATTAAATTCATTGGCAACCACACCCATGACTAACCGAACTTTTTCCTGTATTTAATGAAGAATTTGTTAGATTGTTTACCATGAATCAGCACTTTGAATAAAATTTATGTTACAACAAGAGCTAGATATTTAGTGAGTCATGAATTTAAAGCGTACCTACTACGTGAAGTCACAATCCTATAAAAACTCGAAACACTTCAGAAAGTACTTAACCTGATTTTATCTGCTTGCTATCTCGAATACTCGAGATTGTTTATTGTTATATTCAAACTTTATTAATGTGAATAAATAAAGCAGTTTAACAAAGTATGTTAATTTCCAAGTATACAAGATTGGTCTACTCATTATCAAATCAAAAGTAAAATTATAGCATGGTTGAATGACATGGACTATGAAAAAATCGAATCTCTTTTTGTTGTAACGGTATGAAATACACACTCAATCACCCACTCGCTCACCCATATACACACCCTCAACCACATATACACACACCCACACACATATACACACAGCCATACACATTTACACACACCCACACACATAAACATATATTTACACATACACACACACTCAACTACATACACACACTCTTTGTTATTTCTTTCTTTTATTTTTTTGGATTTTTATTTACATAAATTATGGACATATTGTACATGTATTTAATAACACGTTTGTGAAGGGAAGGAACTGACCGTCAAGATACAGTATTTTACTAGTTTGGAGGTCAGGGTCTCACCTTAAAGATACCCTGTAAGATGTTCATAATAAAGATTATTATTATTATTATTATTTGTTAAGCTTGATTTATGACACGATTTGTTTTTTTTTATGTCGGTTCGAATTTTGAATCGCGTCCCATTTTATTTTCTTTAAAATTAAACTGAAGAGAGCATAGACACGCATAGACTAATATTATGGCTGGTTTATTTTAAGGAAATAGCTGTTCAAGGCCTTTCTTTTGACACAAACAACAATAAAAGGTTGAAAACAAAAAATCAACAGTTAGTCAGTTTGTAAAGGAAAAGTAATTCGCATTTTGTTGTGAGAGTACCGGTTTTACTTTGTTTTTGTTGACCTTCAGTGTAGTCAATAAAATTGTAAGTTTTGGATTGGTAGGTAAATAATTCATTTAACTTAGGTTCGAAACTTTGAATCATATCGTGTTCCTTAGAAAACATTGTTGGCATTAATTGAATTACTCAGAAAGATAGGTATGTAAGCTTAACAAATTAATGTGAATCGATTTTACATGGTTATTTCCTAATTGCTACATTTTAGAAGACATGTTATTGGCCTGAGTAGTTATAATGTGTGTAGTAATGTGTAATGTAAGTAAATAATAATCTATTGATTGACTGTGACGCTAATTGAATGTAGGTACTATATTACTATTTACTATGACTAAGGTATAAATATACCTAGTTGGCTCTAGTGTAGTCTGGGCTTGTAAATGATTAATAAACTTTACTTAAATAAGTTAGTGTAAGTGTAAAATTGTTTTGGTCTGTCAAATAAAAATACAAACAAATACCTACACAAAATGATTGGACAAATATTAGATCCTATTCCATATATGATAGGGCTAGATTGCCATACCTACCATATAACATACTATTAATGGCTTTGACCTACTATCATTTCGATACAAAATGGCAAGATGGTCGCAATAAGGCCAGTATTCGTAGTTTCGTACCCTTTAAAGAGAGTAATAATGATTAAATATGGCTTCATGATACATTTACTTTATAAAAACAATAAACCAGTGAATAACGGCTAATAGTAGCAAAAAATACGAATCCTTTTTTTTTTCGACCAATACTTATTTTTACTGAGAATCAATGGCCGTCAGTAAGTACTACTATTTATTCTGTGCAATGGCTTCGAAATACCTTGAAATATTTGATGTAAAAACAAGTTGGCAGCCCTAGAAACGGCCAAGGGCGCTCCAATTGCAATTCAACCCAGCTAGTATCGCCATGGAGAAAACAAGATTTCACCTAAGTACTATAATAATTACCCTAGAAACAAATATCTAAAACAGGATTTTTCCAAGTTTTATTCACGGAATTACTAAGATTTGTTACTATGTGAAATATTACAGCACACCTTGTGCATGTGGATGTGATGTGGATAGACCTTATATTCTATTATAATCTACTCTTAATTCACCATTTATTGCTCTTCCTGTACTGTCCTATCATCATGGAAATAGTTAAATTATGTTTAAGACTAACAGCTAGAATTTATTTTCAACATGACATTCTTTATAATTAGAGTAAGTAACCAATGTAAACGGAACTAAACCTTTTTTAAATAAAATAAAAGGTTAAACCACCAGAATTCGTATTTAGAACTTGCAAGGCCGGCGCAAAAATAACAGAGCATTTTGCAGGCAGAAATAGCGCTGTCGACACGCAAGAAAAACGTTGCAATGATAAACACTAACATAATTGGTGGTTTGCCAAATTTCTTGTTATTCTTGAACAATGTTTAGGAAATAGGTACTTTATTATTTATACGTTTTGGCTTTAAATACAGCGGAATGTTGCAATAAATTATCATTTTAAAATCTTGTTATGTAATTACAATTATTTTAGTCAGTGATCTGATTGTAATCGGTCTATATTAAACTGTATTAGACTTTAGTCTGAAATCGCCAACGTGATTAACTGATTAATGCTCGTGTTTCCTGTATATGACAACAGGCCTTCGCCTTCAAGTGGGACAAAAATAAGCTGGTATTATCATTTATTGCAATTAACTGCCAGTATTCGAGTTATTCGATAAAAACGTTCACACGTTTTTTAAACAATTTAGCGTGAAATTGAACGCAGACGTGTTATGAATGTGATGATAGAGAAATGTAGAATTACACCTGACGTATTTACAAATAGTAAACGGTAAACTATTTATGCAATGGCCTACTATTTAAGCACTTCGTTTCATATTGGGAGATTCGAAAATCAGTACTATTTTAACTAAGTACCTATGTACTATTTTTTCTAATTCATAGAACTAAAAAGTTAAATAACTATAGATCGTCCTAAAATCGGAATACTTATTTTTTTTATTTTGTGGTTTAGGTTTTGCCATGCCGTAAGGATATGTTATTTGGGAAAATTAAACTTAATAATGTTCGATTAACGATTATTCAGGGGAATTTTGTCCCAATATTGTTACGTAGGCCTTGTTTTTTTTGTTCCATGAATTATTAAATGCGGTCATTATGTTCCACTTTCCTCATTAAACCGTCACTGTGTAATCTACCTACGTCTTTCATCTATACGGCGTATTCATAGTCAAGGTGAGATCATGTTAATTAGGTTAAGGTATGTTAAATGCAAAGGTCATCGAACCGAAAGTAGAAACTTATTTAAGCATGACCTAATTAATGTCATTGTTATTTTTGTATACATTTTAATAAATTAAGTATTCAAATCTCTCATTATAATACGCATGATAAATAAATAAAATACCGTTTTCAATCAATTTATTACAGTGATAAGTCATTGCAATCATTAAAATGCTAATTTGTTGAGACACGTTTCTTGAATAATCGTGAGGGACTTACGGATGTGGAAAAACAATAATTTACAATCGTCTACACGCGTTGAGGCATACAAAGTGGTACAATTTATGACACTCGTTTCCCTACGTCATAAATCCATCGTGATTACCCAGACTGCAATGAACTAATTCCTCATTTGACCTCACGTGACCAGCTTGTTAACGACTTCATAACTCCATTTTAAGGAAATATAGGTATGCTTGACGTAGCATTATTTTCCCGTTTGCAATACTTAGTAATAACATAACATGCTGTTAATATTAATCGCTCCCTACAAGGCCATTGCTATACTTTTAATAACTTTTTGCTGCATTGACTTTTGCACAGCTGTTACTGTGCCAGCTGATTTTTTGTTTTTTTTTACCTTTTAGATAATAGTGTGCAAACAGATTTACCTGCAGCTGATACAGATTTCTTTGAACATAGCCTTTTGTCATTTTCTTTAGACTTGTCATTCACTAGATAAGGACTGTGAACAAGTTATGGCCGCCATTATTATTATTACGACAAACTTTACGGCCTATTGTTTTTAGACCTTGAAATCATTGTGCTCTGTTTATGGTATTAGATCGCGTAGTTGATAATAATCCTTGTGGTATTATTACTATAACACTATTTTGAACGGTTTTGTACAATAATTTGTTAGTCCTTCTGACTGACTCTATAAACAATTGAATTAAGTAAGAAAATAAATAGGCATTAATTGAATTACGTACATACAACATCAACGACTCAATCTTTCAATGTACTTAATTATCAAACAGGTTTTATAATTATGAATACGTAAGAGGAAAATCTATTTACGTCCATATTAACGTGACCTCGTAGGTTTATCCGGTTCTTATTGTTCATAACTTGATATAAGCGCATAAATAATAATATCTTGAATGAATAATGAATTTCAAAATGTTTCTTTTGACCTTGACTCTTCGTGTGGAATATTGAGTACGTGATGTTCGTGCATTATTAAAAGTTATATCAGTGGCAGTGTTTATTGAGGCCGATGTATAAACGAGCGATTAAATACAGGATATCCTATAATTTCGTTGTTTGCGCTTGATATGCTTGCTTCAAAGTATTTTGCCGTGATTTCCTGGCTATCAATACTGCTTCTTTAAAATGTGAGAAAAAATAGACTAAAGCCGTATTCACGGAGGGATTAAATTGTCTGTGTCATACCAGCAGTTAAAGCAACAATAAAACTTGCACCGTCTATGCAGTGTCTACAAGACCTCTAAATCTTGTAAACTAATAACTCATTTTTGTTGCTTCAATTTTATTACATGCCTCGGACAAGAAACTTGCATCGTGTATATTCTGCTTTATTCAAATATTTCTACTGTACCGTACCCAAAGGGTAAAACGGGACCCTTTTACTAAGCCCGTCCGCCGTCTCTTTGTCTGTAGGTCCGTCTGTCACCAGTATTTTATGAGCCGTATTAGTTAGACAGTTGATGATTTTCACAGATGATGTATTTCTGTTGCCGCTATAACAAAATTTGAGGGGGCTCCCATACAACACAGGTGATTTTTTGTCGATTTTATAGATAATGGCACGGAACGCTTCGTACTTGAGTCTGACTCGCACTTATGCGGTTTCTTTTACTATAATGTCCGATAATTACTACAGATGATTCAAATAATTTATCGTAATCCAACTTATCGTTTCTGCCTTTTATTATCAATTAATTTCTATTCTACTTATCAATGCTATTTCAAGAGATCAAATCATAAAAATATGATATATGATAGAAGACAAAGCACCTATGACAAATATTTTGATAACGCAAGTTTAATAAGATTATGATACCTATATTGATAAGTAATTTTTATGACTGTGTGGAATGCTCGGAATTAGATAAAATTTTAGAAAGAATAATAATATAGATAAGATCAGTATTTAAATACCTATTTTATAGGTGTTAGCTAGGTATTAAAGGAGTGATAAAATCAAATTCATTACAACCATGACTTTTTTTTCAGTCATTAGCAATAAATTGCTGGCTGTTAAAATAGTTTTTATTGTTAGTGAGCTCATTGTTAACTGTGTACAAGTATACAGAATAGTTAAACAATCAACATTAATTATATATGGTCATTGGACAGTGAACGTGTTTTATTGTATTTGTTCGGCAAATCATCGCAAAATTTCCTAGGTTTTTCATTGTAAGTTATTACTATTATTGCATCATCATCATTCACAGCTTAACTTCACCCACTGCTGATCATAGACCTCTCATTTCACGTGCCAATCCTCAAGTTCCTGTACGTCTTACTATCTCGCCACCGATTTCCTTTGTCTTCCCTTTTTAAAATGGTCCCGACTATCTGGGTCAAACCTGTACTGTACAAAGAACGATGACACATCCCTGTTACTAGTCGATAAATAGATAAAAATAATAATAGTATCCTTGGACATTTCACACAACGCCATATAGTACCAAGCTAAGCAACCTAATGCGTGTGTTATACTTATGTGTCACATTAGATTGAGCATGTCATTTACCTACTAATTATTATAACATATTATAAGGTTAGTACAAAGGTACGCATTACGTACATCTATGTCACTCTCATTGTTATCCGACACAATAATTTGCATTATTATTTAAACCTCCATTTGTTTTCCTAATCAGTCATTGTTCACGTCCCACTTATTGAAAAACATTATCCGATTTCGTAACCTCGGGGAGTCGGAACCGATTCTAATGGAATTATCCACGTGTATGAAGGCTATAAATAGATTTTGCTTCGTAGATTTAAGACGCGTTTCTTTGTAGGTACAATTCCATAAATACCTGGTCATTTGAAGCCTACGCGATGTCAACAATGAATGCTATGGATGCCTTCAAGGTTGTCAATGACATCAGCACCCAAAAGTCGCTGTAGGCCAAGGTCATTGAACGGTAATGCCAGACAGCCGTATGCGCATTTAATCGATATGCGCTTGATTTTATTATCTGTTTTGCTCATTCGCAATTCGTGCATGAATTTGTTTTACATTATGGAGCATTATATTTGCATATCATGTAAGTGATCGATTATTTATCATGTACTTATTTAAGCTAAGACTTAAGAAGGTGGGCAGTGATAAACTCAAAGTATTTATTTCAAATAAACCAATTACAGGCACTTTTGAATTGTCAAGGGGTCGGTCAGTCAGAAAGATGAAGCTAGTTGCCCATTCCAAAGCAGTTGGTACCTATGGAGAAGAACGGGCAAGAAACTCCATGGACACTCATTTAAACAAAATATGGTTACAAAATATTGGTTATATAATTCATATTATTATTATACATGTGAGAACGATGTAGAACGGTGAAAGCATCCGATATAAAATATGTAAAAAAACAAAAAGTTCGAAAATTAAATTAAAACAAGCCATGGCCGTTAAGAGATGACCAGTCTCTACTGACAGCGCCCGTTCACGAACATGACGAATGGATTAGCACCATTCAGCTCAACCATTTTGAAGGGAGCTAAATGATCCAACACACACGCCACCATCAGTGAGACATTAAAGTGAGCATGACATACTCTCAGCCGCCAAAGCACATTCAAGTCAATGAAAGACGTACCCATTAAATGGTCGCTTTATATTAGGTACATAGTACTTACATATGTGCTAAGCAATCTAAATATAATCGGAACAGGTTAAACCAAAATGATTTACTTAATTTTATTGGAAAACAAAACTTTTATCATCCTGAAACTCTGCAGAAATGATTTTCTTTTCATTCTGTTAAGTATTTTCCATTCTATCTTCATGTTTCGCAATTACTTATGTATAATTTTCTTTATAAATCACGCCTGTCATTCTTGTAAATTAAAAAAAAATTGATAACAATATCAATCAATCAACATTTAAGTATTATTGTATTTGCAAAATTGCGTAACATTTTTTGGAATTAAAAGATAAAATCTGAGGATAAAATATTGACTGGTCATGGCTGTTACTCAATTCCAAGTGCAAAACATTTTAATAAGTAATAATAAAATCTGGAAATCAGATAAGGAGGATTGTTTTTTACTACGAAGGTTTTTATCATTATAATTGGCTGATTACAAATTACGATACATCTGACTGGCCGAAATTCGTGAAAAATAAATCCTTTTGACATAAATGAAAGCGTTGCTACTGAATTCCATAGTGTATCTACGGTTATGATGGCACAATGTAATGAAGCTTGATTTGTTGTGTTTGTTTGCTTTATTTCATCTAGTTAACAAGTAAAACACGAAAAGTCTTCGGCGAATTACTTAGTTCAATTAAAAAGTTTCCAATTCATAGTAACAAAGTACGCTCTTCTATTTCGTTTTGTTACGTTTCAAAATGTTTATTAAATATTGATGTGAAACAGGCATTTCATGGATTTTCGTACAAATACCTCTGATTGTGTCGTAAGTTTTTCATTCGAAGATCTAGGTAATTAAACCAGCTTCTACTATTGATTCTGTAGTGCTTTTGATAAATTCACAATATATTCTGGTCGGCCAGTATTACTGGATGTTTTGTGTCAGTATTTTCTCAGTAGAGTCTGGTTGCATGTAATCCAACAACATCACACATCGCATCTTTAACCATAAATCGTCGACATCTTTATGTTAATTAATACTAGTCGGTCAGGGTTTCAGTATTCTTGAGTACAAAAGATCTGTTTATTTCAAAAGACGCCAGCCTACTTGCAAACGGGAATATCCGTTAGAATGGACAGTGTTCAAGTGGGGGATAATTATCGTGAAACTGTAAAATTATTTTAAAATAAAAAGTGTGTAAATAGTATCCTATCAATTCAATTCAATTCTCAATTCTTTGTTGCATTCCACAATGTAGGCTTAGGTGGTAAATATTCGCCAATAGAAACAATCATGTCGGGCACAGCAAAAGAAAGATTTGTGATAAGAACATCTCATCAAACAGACATTGATGTTGAATGATGATTGTGGTAATTCCCAGCAATTTTTAAATACTCTGTCTGCTAAAAGGCTACAAATCATACAGCAGTAAATTCCATAGATTTCTTTGAAGTAGTTTACGTAACGTTTTATGTATTTGGTTATTTTCCGCTTCAAAACGTAAGTCGTGCCCCTGAAGGTCAAAGCAACTTAAAACCTTTCCGGAAACGTAATGCGATTTCTGCTTCATCCGATTACAAATTATAGCTCAGTAATGTTGGTAGACAAGTTACCTTTAGACGATAAGCCAATTAGGTGGATACAGTTGTGTTAAGCTATTGTTTGTATTCATATTTTAGATGTATAGTAACCTAATACCAACCAATGGTCATTAAGATTATCACTATTGTCTATACATTGTAGGTAATTATAAATCGTTTATCGCGCCAGTCTGTGTGATCGCGTTGTTCTTCTAAATTCGGATTTTAATGCAGGTTTCGACATCATTTAGAAAATTTCTTCCAGAAGGTGTATAGGTTCATAAGAAACTTACGTATAATTTCAAAGCCTCTATATTTTGTTAAGTTTTATAAACGGGTGATGCGATGGCGGGGCTCGCTTGTTGTTAATGTGACAATTTATCATAACATATACAGAGGCCAGCACATCAAGTTACCCCCATCTGTCAAATTTCTTTGATAGTTTTTCAACTTTATTACAAAAGCATAAAGTTCATTTTCAATTGGGAAAATTTGACAGATAGGGATAGCTTGATGTGCTGGCGTCTGTACCTTTATACAATTTCCTACTAGATTTCTCGTCTTTTAGAAACCTAATTAAAAGTATATTTTCTTTGCCAGAGTATATGCATGTTTTATGTAGGCATACTAATGTGTTGTTTTATTTTACCTACAATTTTTGAACAAATAAATACATGAAATAGTGAAAACAACACATATTTCTACTCCGTACATGTGTTTTTAATATGTTGTGAGCAACACGCTCATTTCCAAAATGATAATTTTCGATCGAGATAGCTTTAGGCAGAATCTAACAGAACTAAATTAATAGTCCTAATTAAGACAACCTTCAAGATACACAATGCGTTTTAAAATCTCTCTTAAAAATTAGTTAAAAATCGGAATCTGATGTTTCATTGATTAATAATATTATATATTCACATTATTCACCAAAAAAATTACAAGATTGTGTATGTGTTATGTGTATGAATTACATCAATAAAATTGAATGACCTTGACCCACTTAAATCGCTTACTGATCACTTGGGAAAGTTGCGTAGACGCAGGTTACATAACAACTAACATTACTTTATAATTGTTACGTACATAATACCTACTGTTATGTAAGTTTATAAAAGTACAAGTAAAAAATAATTAATTTCAATTGTAGCTCAATTTATTGACGCTTTTAATTGTTGCGTTGAGAATATTACAATAGAACAAAGATTAAATGTCGCCTTTCGTTATTAACACCAATTAGTCTTAACCAGTAGTTATGAATGATAATCCTCCTCCATTTCCCTAAATCAGTTGTTTCCATATTTTTTTACACTTATCCAATTTTTTTATCCTTTGTTTACAGAGATCGAAGAGAACAGGAGCAACGAGAAATGTTGGAGAAGCAACAAAAAGAGAGAAAAGAGAGAGAACGGATAGAACAGGAACGTGAGAGGGAGAGGGAAAGAGAACGGGAGAGGGAAAAGCAAGAGAGGGAAGAAAAAGAACGGAGGGATCACGAAAACGCTGCCTCAAAACTAGTGTCGAGGCATTTCGAGGAATCTCTCAGGCTGGCTAATCAAAAGGTAGTTGTTATTAATACGTTTACAATTCTATATAAGATTGCAATTAAGATACATTTTTTTAATTGTAGTCTTGTAAAAAAAGAAATATCAGTAATACTAAAGCAATGTTATCTATAATATGGCTTTAGTATTACTTTTAGCTTAAATGCCCATCAAAAGATATTGACGAAAGTATTCTTTTTATCGCAGCGGGAACGCATGTCATGGTCATTGCTGCACAGCCTGGCGCCGAGCCGAGGGGCGGCGGCGCAGGAGCACGAGCGGCTACGTGCGCCTCCCCCTGACCGCGCCTACTACTCGCCGCCAGGGCATCCCTCCCATCCCGCGCACCCCCCACACCCCGCGACCTCGCCCGCGGAGTACCACGCGCAACACGCAAGACTTAACCTCCCCTCCAAAGCAGACAAACAATCACACCCCTCCCTACCTAAAGGCGAACCTAATTTCGGCCCCTACAATTACCCCTATCGATACGATAAAATGAAAGACCAGCACCTACCGGCGCCGCCACCGCTGGTCCCAGAGAAAAACTCTGTGATAGTCAAACACGACCCCAAACAGATCCACCTAGAACAGAAGCACCCTTACCCGAGCAAGCCCCGGAACGAGCCGAACCCGCACTACCTGCCGTCGCGGACTTACCGGACGGGGCCCTCGCCACACGCGCCGCCCCATCCGCATCCAACGCTGCAGACATCACCGCACGCGGCACTTCCAGCACAGGATAAGAACGCGCGGCGAATGTACCAGCCTCCACCCCCACGCTCGCCGGCTTACTACCAGACGGCACAGCCCGTGAAGCCTAAGGTGTCAAGCCCTGCGCCGCCCCACATCTACGGCAAGCCTCCGTGTAACTCCCCGGGCCCCGGGCCGGGACCTGCGCACTACTCCGTGCCGGTGGAGCAAGCCACCTTGCCGCCACACAGCAAGGTGGAGCAGCCGCCGCCCGTGCCGTACCCGCCGCCCTACGCGCAGCGCACGCGCCCCCCGCCCCCCGCGCACTCGCGCACCCCCGAGCCGCGCCCGCCGCAGCGCGCGCTAGTCGACTCCAACTCCACGTCGCCGTGCCAGCTGCAGCCGCTCGACCTGGGCGTCACGCGCGACGACCCTGACCGCCTGTCTCCCCGGCGACGAGGCGCGTCGGACCCCCCCGAAGCTGATGCCAAGCGGCGGAGACTCGAGGAGCCTTCCGCACCGGAACCGCTAATAGCGGCCGCCGCCGGCACTGGACGGACGCCTCATGGATCCGAGCCTGCTCCACAAGCGCCCGGCCCGCTCTGCGATGTGCGTGTGCCTTCCGCCGACGGCAGCGTGGCGACACCCGAGCGAGCAGCCGGCGCCTCACCCGCGCCGCACCTCACGCCCGCGGCGAGCCCGGCGCCCTCCACGCCCGTACCTCCGGTGGCCGCATCGCCCCCCATGGCCGCGGCCCCCCCGACAGCTCCCACGCCGCCCGCGCCTCCCGCCACGCCGCCCGTATCAACGGCAGCTGATGGCGATACCCCGGGGAAAGCGGCACAGTCTCCACGTGACAACGGCGGTGCGCCCGTCCGACACCTCGGCAAGAAGGCGTGGCTCCAGCGACACGAGACCGCACCGATCGGCGAGGGCGACTGCTCCGGTGGTGGTGGAACTTGTATCACACTACCTATGGCGATCAACCGAGTATCGGAACCGGATGATTCTAGTTCAAACATAGTTGTGCCAGTAGCTGCGAAATCAATCCAGCGTGGCACGCGGAAGACAACGAAACCGAGGAAACCAAAAGAAGCGAACGGTCGCGTAGAGGACGCCGAAGAGGACAGCTCGAGTTCCGATCGAGAGTCGGCTGCGCCTCCGAAAAGGAAACCGCCTAAGGCGAAACGGAAAAAAGGCGCGGTCCCGCGGAAAGCTGGTGACGAACCGAAACGGAAGAAGGCTTCAGAGAGTGGGAGCGAGAGTGATAAGGAGAGTGACGACAAAGACTCAGACTCTGGGGGAAGCGGGAGTGGCAGCGGCTCCACGTCGAGTCGGCGCGGCGGCGCGGGGCGGGCCCGCGGGCGGCGCGCTCGCGGCGGGCGCGGCGGCCGGCGCCGGGACGAGCCGCCGCGCCGCGCTGCGCACGCGCCGGCCTCCGCGCGCCTGCAGCCCGACTCGTTCCTGCAGAACGGGCCTTGCTTTGAGGTCGCGCCGCGGCTTGCCAAGTGCCGCGAGTGCCGCTGGTCGCCCGCGCAACGCGACAAGGACATGCCGAACATCTTCTGTCGGTTCTACGCTTTCCGAAGACTGAAGTACGCCAAAAACAGACAGCTGGCTATAGCTGGCTTCTCGGATCCTTACAAAGACGCCGAGGAGGTGAGATATCATTCTTTTGACACTAGTTTCGCTGTTTACTCTCTTGCTCGTTCTTTTGTCAACTGAAGAATAATTTTTCAAATATTAATGAATTCTCTATCTTTGTCTGTAGGATGATAAAAAGCTATGGCTGTCGTCATCTGCTGGCGCGGCTGAGCTAGATATCGAGATGAGTTGCTTCCTACTGAGGGAGATTGGAGACCAGTTCTGTGAACTACTACAACAAGAAAAAGAGGCGGAATCCCATCATTTGAATGATGGTAAGTTTCCTTTACAATGTGACAGAAATATCTGTTCAACCCGCAGCTTCACCCGCGTCTACATTATATTGTATCCTATGTAGTAGTTTAGCATTTTATTAATGAAATAATTTTTGTAATTGGGTCAGTATTTGCAGAGATAACCTTTTACAAACAATTTTACCTCTCTTTAATATCATTTAGATTTCTGACTAATTACAATTTTGTTTTATTTACAGATAAGACGATAGCATGGAAACGAGTGGTGCAAGGAGTCCGAGAAATGTGTGATGTGTGTGAGACTACCCTGTTCAATTTCCATTGGACGTGCGGCAAATGCGGCTTCGTCGTGTGTTTAGACTGTTATAAGGTAAATAATATTATGATCTCTCATAATCACTTACTTTTCGTTATTTTGTTGTATGTTTTTTTGTATAAGTCTGAGAACTAACTAACTAAAATTTGGCGTTCTTTATTTACAGTCTCGGACATCCGGCAGTGAAACTGCTACCGTTCCAGCTGAAACGAACAACTCCTCGAACGCCAACAGTAACGGCGAGAGAGATTCCTTTGGGTGAGTAAATGGCAATTTTTCTCAATTTGTATAGTAAAAGTCTTTTTATTTTCAATTCACTTTAGTTTTTTTATGTTTCTTTGGTTTTAATTTGTGGTCTTCATGTGGAAGGTCTTTCTGGTGTTCCTTATAGGGTTAGGCAGATAGACCTACCTGTAGTAATGATCACATTTCGCCCGTTAACAAGTCCCATGTAAAAGGGCCCATCAACTCAATTGTTGGGCTGCTGAGCCCGAGTTATTTCTCTGAATGCTCTCACCTGTTCACAAACGATACTAATAGCCTGCCCCCCCCAGCTGGCTGACGTGCACGTCGGGCGGCGCGCACCCCGCGCGGCGCCTGCTGCTGACGCAGATCGCGGCGGGCGGCGCGCTGGACGCGGCGGCGGCGCGCGCGCACGCGCTGCGCTCCACGTTCGCGCTGCCGGCCTGCGCGTGCGGCGCCGCGCCCCCGCCGCCCCCCGCCGCCCGCGCCGCCGCGCGCCGCCTGCTGCACCGCGCGCTCATGAAGGTAGGCCGCTTGTGACAAGCTTGACATACTCCTCAACGAGCTCATTTTGAGTATGATGATTCTTAAACCGTGGTGAGAATTCGACGAGCATAATGTCACAACCTCTCTAGTTCCTTTATTTTTAGTATCCTGACGTTATGTTTGTAGCAAAAAGATAAGATTAAATTACACCTGGATATTTAACTCAAACTTAACTTTAATTAGAGAAGTCATCCTAGCTGCTAAAAAAAATATGGCAGCAAAATTCCTAGAAATTTAGGGAAGTGTAAATAATCTCACGCGATAACGTCACCACCACCCTTACTCGACAAGTAACTTATTTTTATTTATTTTATTTACAGAACGTCAAAAAAGAAGAAGTTAAAGAAGAGGCAACAGCAGCAAACGGTTCATCCCCAGTCAAGTCCGAAAACGGCAAGACTGGCAGTTCCGTCGTCAGCTGGCTGTCCGACATACCGCTCAAGACTGAGCCTGAAGACGAGAAGTCTGAATCCAGCTCGTCCGACTCAGAGGAAGGAGGCAACTTCTCAACGTTGCGAGAGTTACTCATCAGACCAGCACCAGAAGGTGGAGATACACAACCTAAAAAGAAACAAAAGAAGAGCAAAAGCGATATCCTCGATGACGTCATCTCTAGCGTTATTGACGAGAAAAAAGATGAAGACGGCGAAGTAAAACCCTTCGCGTTGTCCAACGTAGTCAAGCGGTACGATAGAAGCGGTCGCAGTCGCGATGAGCTGCCCACACGTATTATGACGCTCACAGAGTCCAAGTTGCTGTACCCTGACGTGCCGCATGCTTGGCTATGTGACGGCAAGCTGCTTCATCTCACAGACCCTGTCAATGCTGGCAATTATAAACCGTTCCAGGTAATTTTTTGTGCCATACTTTATGGATGTAAATCAGAAGTTTATATTAAATTGAATTTTTGTCTGATAATTTATCTAAACAATTTATTAATGAGTATTTACTGTTGTTACAGGACCAGTGGAAACGCGGTCAACCTGTTCTAGTCTCAGACGTATCGACCATTCTCGATAAAGACTTATGGAGTCCTGAGAGTTTCTCACGTGACTTTGGTGAAACGAGAGTGGACTTGGTCAATTGTGCGTCCGGTTTAGTGGTACCGTATCAACTCGGCAAAAAGTTTTGGGACGGCTTCGACTTGGCGGCTAAGAGACTGCGTGACGAACGCGGCGCTCCCATGGTGCTCAAACTAAAAGACTGGCCACCGGGCGAAGACTTCGCAGAACTTCTCCCAGCGCGGTTCGACGATCTCATGCGTGCGCTACCACTCAGTGAATACACATCTCGCACTGGAAAATTGAATCTGGCCGCGCGGTTACCTGAATGCTTCGTCCGTCCGGACCTCGGGCCGAAAATGTACACCGCGTACGGCGGCGCCGGCGGCACCACCAACCTGCACCTGGACGTGAGCGACGCCGTCAACGTCATGGTGCACGCCAGCGCGCCCGCCGACGCGCCCGAGCGAGCGCGCGAGGCGGCGCGCGCGGCCGACGACGCGGGCGTCGACGTGCTGTCGCGCCGCCGCGCGCGCCTCAAGCCGCCCGCCGCGCTCTGGCACATCTACGCCGCCAAGGACGCGGACAAGATCCGCGACTTCCTAGTCCGAGCCGAGCTAGAGCGAGGCGCCAGGCCGCGACCGCAGCACGACCCCGTGCACGACCAGACTTGGTACCTCGACGCCGCGCTACGCGAGCGACTGTATCGCGAGTACGGCGTGGAGGGCTATGCGATACTCCAATGCCCCGGAGACGCCGTCTTCATCCCGGCCGGAGCACCGCATCAAGTCAGAAACCTACTAGACTGTATCAAAGTGGCCGAAGACTTCGTCTCGCCCGAGAACGTCTCGCGGTGCTTCGAGCTCGCGCAACAGTTCAGGCGGCTGTCTCGCCAGCACTCTAATAAAGAAGATAAGCTACAGATAAAGAATATCGTGTACCACGCGGTCAAAGATTCTCTGTGCTGCCTGGAGGAGGCGCTCGCCGAAGCCAAGTGAAGACGAGCGGGCCTCCCGCATTTGATCTCAACCTCGAACGTAACATTAATTGCTAAGTTCCGCATTTAAACGTAAGATTGGGAGCGAGTATGATACGCGCTGTGCGCCTTTTCGTGTATAAGATGCCATTGTTAAGCGTCCGAGTCGATTGTGTACCAGTTATGTGTGTAAGTGTACTCGAAATGTGATTTAGTCCGACGGTCGCGATCGGAGTATGTGCAATGTAAATTAGTCTGATTATGGTGATATCATTGAGATGTGGATATGTTTTATGTTCCTTAATTGAAATACAAATAAAACTCTTCAGGTTATTTACAGCTTAATTGTAGCTATAGTGATATGTATGTATTGTGTAAATTTTAATTCGAATTCCATCGAGTACATATTAAGAATTGTATACTTTTAAGTTATTGTATTGAAGTAAAACAAACGTATTCGCTCGAAGCATTGTACATTACAACACGGCATGTAGATAAGTTTATCCTATTACTAGATTTCTCAATTTGGTTATGTTACAAAATGATAGTTAAACAAAGTATGTGACAATTTATTTTTGTCCTTATTGCTGTATTAGGAAGTTTTTTTTGTACTGTGTATATTATGTATGGTTATAAGTTGGAATAAAAAAAGATGTTTATATGAAAAGGTTGTTTTAATTATTGACAAGTCTGGTACCAAAAAACTTGTCTTTACGATAAAACGATTGGTTGCGTAGTCAACAAGGAAAAATAATATTGCTACTAAGCTCTGTTCTTTGACATGCGTTTGGAAAACAACTCTGTGGGAATTGCAGTCGGTCTCGCTTGGCCACTACCAATTTAAAAATCGCCAATCATAAATGCCATTAATTAAAGACCGAGATTTGGGTTCTCATGACAAATGTATGTAAAGTTCAATAGCCCCCATACAACTAATGAGGCGATCAACCCCGGCTGCATGAGACCTAAAAAGTACCGAAATCTGTTTCTTGTAGGTATTTTTCGCCTACATTTAGTTTCCAGGGAAAATCTAATTTCCAGGGTTTGATATACATTATATCTAGCCGTCGTCGGTGGCGTATAGTCAATTTAATTTTGTAAAAGTGCCACAGTTCCGGATACCCTGACAAAACATGCTACGAATAACTCTGATTTTAATGTTCCCTAAACAGCACTATCTTTTGATATCTGATTGTAACGTGTAGACGAACTTCATCATAAAGTTTTACGTGATTTCGCTACTCCCCGACAGATGTCACTGTAGACAACTAATAGGTCGTATTTTTTTGGAAAATACTTCTGAAACACTTTTATTCAAAGTAATCGGACTAATTCTTTAGTATAAAAATACTAGAATTCATATTTTTGCCTTAAAAATGTTTTTAAATCGCTCTTTTATACCAAAAATTTGAATTTTGCCATTGTTGACACAAGTTCAGATATAAAGTTGCACTTTTGATAAAAATTATTAAAAGTTAGGTATAAATAAAATATTGTTTACTGTTACTGAGAATTTACGACAAACAACGGAAAGTTTGCTTGATAACGTACTTTTAATTTAAAAGTCAGAATAGAAGAAGAAAACGGTTTTAAGTAGTTTATTTCCTGACAAAATATATTACAATAAAACGTTGGCGAATTATTTTAGATAGACCTATTCGATACTCATACGTAACCGAATTAATCGGAAAATCTTCATCTTAGAGGGTCAAGGGAGTGAACATGAAACACCCGGTCCGGTACATGTTCAAATAAGTAATAAGATTGGCACTTTGGCAGTAGTTGATAGCGGTCAGAAAATAATTACTTCACTCTGACTACAATCAGAGAGAAATAAACAAAGAACTTTACGACATGAATTCTGTAAATTATAACATAGCGGAAGAATGACTCAATCTTTTGTGGCTCGTGTAATGTCTGAGCAGGAAAAAGAAGATTAGATTCCACGGTTTGAAGACTTTATACTAGATTTGGGCAGTTAGGATTTGTTAAGAAAACGAAAATTTAAATAAAGTGAACAATTGAGCTGCGTTTTCTGTTGGGTTGGTACAAATACTGACGACACGGTTGGCGCAGCGGTTGAGCGATTGACTGCTGCGCAGCATGTCGCGGGTTCGATTCCTGCACGGAACAAATATTTGTACGACCTGCAAGTATTTGTTACGGGTCTGGGTGTTTTTCTATCTATAATATGTATGTATTTACAAAAAAAAAATGTATATAAGTAGTTTATCAGCCATCTCGTTACCATAACACAAGCATTAAGTTGCTTAGCTTGGGACGATACGGCGTTGTGTGAAATGTCCAAGGATATTATTATTATTAAATACTCTATTAACTCTATGCCAATACTTATCTACCGCACGGTGCAAACATGCAATTTACTTGCGATGGTGTAAAACGAAAAGAGGTTCAATACACGCACATATTTCAATTTATCTGTCTGTTCATTTATCATTTAAAACCCAAGTGACTGCTTTACGGTACATGCTATTAATCTTAGTAGGTACTGTTATCAAATAAATCACTACTTATATAAACCAGTCCCGGTGCCGGTTTTAATAACAACTGGCTTTATTGTCAATGTCTGGCTTACCTACTACTTCGTATTAGATTGAAAGGATTTTACTCATTTTACAGAATTCCATTCACATACAGTTTATTCAAAGGAGGTAGGTTATTATTTCATTTTTAAATATTTGTGCGGAAAATGAAAATTGGATGATGTTGCCATTTTATTTTATTGGTTCACCAACAATTGTTTACACTGGTTTTATGTTTATGGGTTAATCATTAATGATAATTTAAATATTCAAAGACTAGATAGCAACTTAACTATAGCGTAAGCTCGCTGTAATAGTTACCTAGGCCGGCCGGTCCCTTCCTACATATATCTAGTTCTACATAGGTTCGTATTTTCCTCATAGCAAATAATTTCATAGAAGTTCTACAAACATGTTGATTTAATCTCATGCCACCTACATGGTGGCATGAGATTAAATCAACCGATCCAAATAAAAAAATAACTGTCTCTTCTGAACAATGAACATACCTATTTTAGTTGAAATCAACATTATTGACCTGCAGTTAAAACGACACAAATTGCAATACGCGTACCATCGCCGTTTTTTGCTGAAGTGTGAAAAATATTATCAAGAAAACGAGGTAGTGGACATGTGATGAAAGATTTGCATCAATCACGGTCGTTTGCGAGGCTCCCCACTATGCCATATAAAGCGGGTTGGCCTGTGTTCTCTGTTGGCAGTTACTCACTTTGAGTGGTCGAGAACGCAGATTTGTGATAAAATAACAATGAAGGCAGCTACTTTGTTTGTTTTCGGTAAGTTATTTTAATTTATCATACTTATAAAGAAGTTTTCGCGAAATATCTGCGACTTCCCGGGAAGTATTTACTTTGAAAGTATAATCGTACCCTGACAGTGATCTAAATTGTTATTGTTGTAATAAAACCTGGGTGATTTACATCAGTAGGTACTCGTAGCTATACTTTTTTTGCAAGCTTTGTATGGTAGGCTCTTTTAAATAACTCTTTTTCTGTAAGCTGGTTCAATTGTGTAATTATGTAGAAACTAAAGAAGCCTCTCCAGGGATCAGATCCAGCACTTTTGGAACAGGATGACTATGTTGTATTTTAAACGGGTTACGGGAAAACCAGAGTAAACTTAACAACCGAAAAGTTTGCAAGAACTATTTTTTTTCTCTAATGTCAGTTCCGTTCGTTCTTTTTTGACCTGATATGTAGCTGCAGCAAACTGAAAATATAATGCTTTAATGAAAAAGTATATTTTTCATTTAGGTTTAAGTACCGAAAACCGATTATTATTTATTATCCTAAGTACGTTGTACATAGGTATTCATCTTTATCATTAACGCTAGCTGCGCGTGGCCAGCGTCGCTCGGGTGAATTATTTTTTTAAATTGAGATTTTCATACAAACATACCACCCCATTTTTTACTTTTCCGGTGGAATTACCCAAAAAACTAAACTGACAAATAAATCTTGTGCTGATAATTATGAATACAACATAAAAAAACATTCAGATTATAGCAATTGATTTTTGAATATTAGAAGGATATGTTCTATCTCTCCCCTATTTTCCCCCGAAGTAAGAAGTTATTTACACCAATTTACAGAGTAGCACCCGTGCTGTTTTTATTTCTCCTAAATAACTGACTATAATATTCATTATATTAAGTAATCATAATTGTTTTGCCACGAAAGGATATAAAGTTAGTCTCAAATTAGGTCTTAATTCAGGTCCTACGCCATTCATAAACCGGTGTACATTGGTCCAAAGTGGTCCCTCTTCCTGCTATTACCTAGATGAGCATTTTACGACCTTAAATGATGTTTGTTAAGGTCAGAGTGTGCGCTTACGTCGATCCTTTGACTTGATTACATGATGAGGTCTAAATGCTTCCTGTTTGTCAGGGAGATCTGGATAAATTGTAGTAATTTCAAGTCTCACTTGTAACGTAAAAAGAAAATGAGTTTGCCAGGCTGTTTGATGATTTCAAGGCTGAACGGAACGGACATTAGAGAGTAAAAAGAAAGAGAGAAGGGAAATACGTTTATTTCCGAAAAAATGACGCAGTAAATATGGTGCGTGATGTTATGTTTATGTTATATAATATAAATGTAAAAGTAACGAATGTCGTCGATAAGCACATAGATAGACCATGGACTGATTTAGATATTAAGATAGTTTTTATCCCTATAGTACGTGTTCCCGTGGGATGTTTACCAACTACGAACCGGAAAACTACTTACAGTTAAGCCAAGCCTAACTTAGGCGATGAGTCATAGTTCCCAGAAAAATAATTTAAGTAATAGCTTATATTATTTTCATAACATGTGTGTAAAGTGATTGTAAACAGTTTTTTTTATGAATAATGTCGTAACGAAATAATTAATATTCCGCCTCGCATCCTTCAATGAAGTCTCAATTAACAGGTTTTTTGCGTTAACGCAATATTTGTCGTTTCGAAATCTCATAAAAACGATTTTTTACCCTACAGTAAATAAAAGCTTATTGTCCTTAATATACCTATCGAAGAGATTTAAACAAGAAACTTTATGAGAATCAAGATATTCATTTTAACTATAAGGATATACCTACGTTGTCTTCCTTATATCTTTCAAGATTTACTCTGAACGAATATCTAAAGACCATATCGTAATCTAATTTTCGTTACATCCTCGTTATTTACGTTCCATTCTCGTTATTCACGTTTTATTCTCGTTATTTACGTTCCATTCTCGTTATTTAATTTCTAACCTCGTTATTTACGTTTCATTCTCGTTATTTACGTTCTATTCTCGTTATTCTATGCCTTTTCTTTTTAAGGCTGGGAAATCATCCAATAACTTCTCCCGCTCTGGGTGGAGTGGAAGGGAGTGTCAGACTTTTACTGACTAAAACCCATCCATGTTCCTTCCTTAGCCCTTTATGTTCCGGGGTAGCGGTAACCCTTTCGCACAATCCCGCTTACCCGGCAGGCTTGGCCCTAAAAGGCCCCTTCATATGCTGACATCTCTTTGAGGCGTGCGTGGAGCGAAACGCGCCGTCCGGTACTGGCCTGGGTCTGATCGGATGGTGAGCCACCAATTACTCACCGCCCGCAGGCCCGCACCTGGCCGGGCCGGTGGCCGGGCGTCGCCACGTGACTCCCGTCGCCCGGGGCGTCACCCGCGGCGGCTGGGACAGGAGGACTTTTCTCTCTCCCATCCCGCCACCTCCTTCGCGAGCATGACTGCTTCGCAGAAGGAGGTGACTGCCTCTCGCTTGGGACCATAGCTTGCACCGGGGCTTTTCTATGCCTAAGGTTTAATTTAGATTAACACACCATCCTATGGTGTACGAATCAGATCAAAAAACCTTAACCATCGGCCATAATCTGATTAGATAGAAAACACCAACCTTTAAAAATGTTTTGACGTGTTCGTATTTGTTAAAACCAATGTATATTATCATGGTTCAAGCTTTACTGACTATCCTGCATCAATAATTTCCAGCGCTGGTGATCGTGGCAGTAACCTGCCGTCCCGACAAGCCAGACCTGAAGCAGGTCAAGGCTGAGGCTGCCCGCAAGAAGGCTTGCATGCACGACTGCACTGCCATCGCTCTGGACCCCGTCTGCGCCGGCAAGCAAGGAGAGAAGCCCAAGTCTTTCGGCAATGAATGCGTTATGAACAACTATAACTGCGAGCATCACGACAGTGAGTATTTTTTAGTAAAAAAATATGAGCTGTTCCATATATTTATGCACACGTAACTCTATGTAATGTATGGAACAGCTCATATTTTTTTGTGCGATTTCAGGGTTCATCCCGTAGTAAAAGTTGTTCGTAACGATGAGTACAATGCTCCCACGAAAATCTTGAGAGTAAATTTGTTAACACCTTGTATAATGGTCACAAAACTAACAACTGCTCACTTTTTAGGCAGGGAACATAACCTTTCAGTTTTGGGTAAAAAGAAACGTACCTACAGATTGAGACAGTGCAAAACTGAACATAATTTTAAATGTTGAAATAACTTTAATTTATGTTCTAGGAAGCTCAGTTTTCCTTGTAAAGTTATGTTAAAATGGCATTGCAGACGGTGTGATACGATCTCTCGAACAAACGGAATGAGTCATGGGATCATAAGATACCTTTTAACACTATTAAAGTTGAATTGTTACGCCCACAGATAATTAATGTAAGATATAAGATCCTGTGTTCAAGTTCTTTTATTGTTTTTTTACCTGTTAGCACTATTTGTTAGTGTTAGAGCGTGGGTGAGTATTTCTTGAACTAAAGTTCACCTATAGATTTAAAGCGTGGGAAGCCGGGTAGCATCAATTTTTGCTACTTTAAGTGTCAATTGGACAGTACTAGAGAAAAAACTTTTCCTTCAAAAAAACCTTCAAATCCTCTATCCAAATACATAGAAATTTGGTACGCTATCCCAAACTGTCAAATTTACGCAATTGAACATAAAACTTATTTCTATTTTCATAAGGAGACATATTGATGGAGAAAAACATTATCAATTCAATTGATTACCTTTGCTGGAAAGGTGGACTCGATTATTAGGATTTTGTTAAATACATACCTTTTGTTAAGCTATTCATTGAGTGTTTAAGTAAGGAGTAGGTAAAGTATATAAAGCTTACAAAGAACCGAAAAGAGTAGGGGAAGTCACTATTAAGCAGGTGAATAACCTGCAAGTATATAATAAAGGAAACACGAAATGCTGCTTCAGTATACAAATAGAGACCACATATATGAAACAACAAACTCCTCATCGCCTTTTCTGACGATATACAAAAAAAAATAACGAAATCGTTCGGAAAAAGTAAAGTTTTAATTTTCACCAATTTAACCACTCTGTAGAATTAGACCACTAGGATAATGATTCAATGAACTTGGTACTTGCGTAGATCGTGCCACTCTTCTGGGGTCAAGCCACGTTGTCAAAACAGTGTTTACTATTAGGTACTGAATGTATTTCGAAACCAACTTGTCGAAAATAATATTTTTTTATACGGTTTTTAATTCAATTTTATACTTTGCCATACTTCTATGGACTAGTATTACTTGTTTTGTTATCATTTTTGCATATTATATGGTCTTCATCTATACTCTATACTAATATTATAAAGAGGTAAAATTTGTAAGTTTGTAAGTTTGTATGTAGGGGGTAATCTCCGGAACTAATGATTCAATTTCAAAAAATTTTTCACTGATAGAAAGCTACATTATTCCTGAGTGCTATAGGCTATAAATTAAATTTATATCATACATATTAGCCGAGCTATCGCATTTTTTGTCTAGCAAGTCGGAAAGAAATACCTCCGAAAACAGAATTATTTGCATGCGCTGCCTAAACAGTTACAGTATATCGCAATTTTCCGCGGACGAAGTCGCGGGCAGAAGCTAGTATTGTATATATATAAAAGAGACAGAACTAAGTCATTGCAATTCTTTCACTTGCATAACAGCTGCAGATTCGTAACACCAAAATTGCATGAAACGATGACGTGATGTCGTCCCTTTTTGGGCCGACATAAGAAATACACAAGAAACACATGTTGAAATAAGATGACGGATCAACAATGTATGACTGTCTTGTTTAATAAAGTAACAATCAATTATAGTCTCTTATCGTACAGAGCTGTTAACAAATTAAAATATCGACTCTGTCTAAAAATACATCCAACGTCACAAAACCCAACGAAATTCAACAACAGGCATGAATGCAATAAATTTTTCATCACAAAAGCGGTTCGTTGGCGCATGAATCGTGATGTTGTAAATTCCATCAAAAAACCCCATAAAACGAGATAGGATATTTTTTGAACAAAGAGTTCGTAAGCGTATGAAAAAACTTATTGACACTGTATGAAATAGTTTGCAATACAGTTGCTACAGAGCTCGTGGGCTGTGTGTGATTAACAAGGTGTGACGCGTCACGTAACCGTGATAATATGGCGGCCATTGTGCTTGACGCCCTGACCGCATCGTGACTCATGTCGTTTTGGTATTATGGCTGTGTAGGTATACTCAGAGGTTCTGTTGTGGAGGTCAGATAGGCAGTCGCTCCATGTAAAATACTGGTATTCAGCTGCATCCGGTTAGACTGGAAGCCGACCCCAAAATATTTGGGAAAAGGCTAGGCGGATTGGCAGGTCAGGTATACTCAGAGGTCGCAGCTGGATTTAGATTTCCGATAATGATGAATAGGGGATACTGGTTGATATTGTAAATCCGAAAATAGAAATGTTCGGGAAGTATTTGTCATTACATTCGGGAGAGATAAACGAAAAATAATCCTCCTGATGCAGCCTTGTACAAAAATAATGTTTTTGTTTGGAATTATTAATACAAGAAATAGTGAACATTCTCTTAAGTTCAACTGCTAAGTGTGTGTGTGTATTGCATAGGGCATTGAACTCAGAAGAACGAGCTTTTGGTCATTCTTTGTCATTGTTAGTCAAGCTAGACATATCCAAATTTTCATTGAAATAATCATCATCCATTGAGATATTTAATACACATATTTAATACACATAGATAATAACTATTTTATAAGCTTAAAACCCATTGCTTAAAGAAAATTCTAATACTTAATTCGAATTAAGTTGCATAATCATCATACCAATCGGACTGCCAAGTCTTAGGTCTCGAGTTCGAACCCAAGCCACGCACCTCTGAGTTTTCAGCTTCATGTGCGTATTTAATGGTTATCACTTGCTTAAAAATCGGTGAAGGAAAACATCGTGAGGAAACCGGAATGCCTGAGAGATATTTCTCAACAGTATGTGATGCTAAGTCATGCCCATGGGCAGCATTAAAATTCTGACACCAGGTTAGTCACTAACCACACGAAAAGAAGAAGAAGATCATACCAATCGCCAAAGAGACACTTTAGCTGCATGGAGCTGTATGGACAGTTTCCTTAGCTTTCCAAATATTGGCCAAGGTGGTATTAAACAATTATCATAAATACGTACCATTTAGCAGAGAAATACAGAATACAAAAGTGGTCGTTAACGCGATTACGCATGCGCATGAACCTTGGATTGGATCCTCGGGTGTTATGTTACTGGTTTTCAGATGATCTAGATTTGTGCTGAGTTAAAGCTCATAATCTCGTCCCATACATGTGGGTGTACTATATACCTTTGCCAACTTCCTAGTCCCGTTCGGGAAATAAACGCATACATAACCATAATCAGCCTATAATGTTCCCACTGCTGGGAGAGTG
Source organism: Hyppa rectilinea (assembly GCA_951799385.1). Classification (NCBI taxonomy): domain Eukaryota; kingdom Metazoa; phylum Arthropoda; class Insecta; order Lepidoptera; family Noctuidae; genus Hyppa; species Hyppa rectilinea. Next base: position 6,229,351 of record OX637315.1, on the reverse strand, counting down.
AGTGGGCCATAATCCACCACGCGGGCCCAGTGCGGGATGGCGGATGTCACATGTCTTCGATTTTTTGGTTCAAGGAGATGCTGGTTTCCTCACGATGTTTTCCTTCCCTGTTTTGGGAGCAGTGGTAATGAAATTTAATACACAAAGTAAAGCGCTTGCTTGGGTTCGAACTCACGACCTACAACGTAGGTTGTACCTACCGGAAGTTAAAGCCGATCGATACCACTGGTCCACCACTGATCCCAAAAAAACGCATAATGATAAGATAAACTAAAATTGTTTTTCTTTTTTCAGCGCTCCACAAGATCAGCAAAGGCGAGTGTGCTGGCTCTGATGGCATCCGTCTATCTTAAGTCAAAGAGAAAACTAAGGAGTCTTTAATATTAAACGCTTTTGATGACTGCATTTTATAAAAGTTACAAAACTGTTGTTTGCTTGTCGACTAACATGAAAGAAGCTGTGATTAAAGTAGAGTTTTGGCGGTGTATCATCAATTAATTTTATATGTGTTATCATTTTATATTTTATTGTGTATTAAATCATGTAAGTTTAAATAGATTCGATTGTTTGTTTTCTACTTCTTCTTCTTAAGGTCATATAGATCAAAATTAAGGTAAACGACCGAAATTTCGTATCTGAAAATTATTTCAGGAAAAGAAACAGCGAAACAAACTCAGGGGTCAAATTATTAAGCGGGATTATCCGAAAGGGTTACCGCTACCCCGGAACATAAAGGGCTACGGAAGGAACATGGATGGGTTTAAGTCCGTAAGTGTGTAACATTCCTTTCCGCTCCACCCAGAGCGGGAGAAGTCATTACATGATTTCCCAGACTCAAAAAAAAGGTGTCAAATTATCTTTTAAAGTCTAGATATAATCTTGGTAATATCATGTGAGGATGATCGAATTTAAAGTGTTTTTTTATTAGGCTCTTCAATTATGAGTACACTTTTATCTTAGCTTAAAGCTATGACAACTTGTTATCTACAAGTGCTTGAGAGATATTTCCCAACAGCATGTTAAGCTAAGTCGGGGACCCATGGGCAGCATAGAAACTCTGACACCAGGTTAGTCACTTACCACACGAAGAAGAAGAAGATTTACCAGTTTTCATCATCTCCTGCATTCCACATTGTTGCAAGCACTCTGTAGCCAGTGGGACTTGAGTAACTCCACTTACAGAGGACCTTGTAGATCCGTGTCTGAAATGGTATTTTGAGGAAAGAACCACATAAGTTTGAGTGGACCGGTCCAGTCAGTTCAAGCATTTCAGTAATCATTTAGCTCAAAGCAGTAGTGGCCCAATGCTAACGGCTGCGCCTTACAACTTGTAAGTCGTAGGTTCAAACTTAGGCAGGCGCTTTACTTTGTGTAAATAAGTTCATCAGCACTGTTCTTAAAACGGTGAAACGAAAATATCGTGAGAAAACTGCAATGTCCTAGAACCAAAAATTCGATGACATGCGACATATACAGAGGCCAGCACATCAAGTTACCACAATCTGTCAAATTTCTTTGATAGTATTTCAACTTTATTGCAAAGACATAAGGTTCATTTTTAATTGAGAAAATTTGACACTTAGGGATATCTTGATGTGCTGGCGTCTGTACCAACCCACACTGGTCCAGCGTGTTGGATTACGGCCGATTTCCTCTCACAGAGAGGCAGCCAGTGTACCAGAGGTGTGAACATTATAGACGTGGGTAGCTTCAACCTAGGACTTACGGAGCTCAACGACTCAATGAACAAGAGGAAAATAATAAAAAGAAAGCAAGGACAAAAGAAGAGAGTAAAAATAATGAGGAGTACTGAAATTTCTTTGTCTTGTCTGTATTTTCTTATGCTTTGTTACTAGCGGGCCGGCTCCTTTGGTGAGTGCTAGTTCGTCTTAATGACCTCGCTTCTTTAAACCGACCGTGTAAACTGTACAGAACTTAAGAACAGTTGTTTGCTTTGAAAAATTGGGATCCTGGTTCTATTTTCCCTAGAGACATGATTAATTTGCACTTATTTATGGTTAAGGTTTAAGTTTTCGACCTAATAGTATAATTATCAGCGGGATTGTCCGGAAGGGTAACCGCTACCCTGGAACATAAAGGGCTAAGGAAGGAACATGGATGGGATTTAGTCAGTAAGAATTTGGCACTTCCTTCCGCTCCATCCAGAGTGGTTGAGTGGATCCATTTGATGACTACCCACCCTCAAAAAAAAAGTATAATTATATTATTTTGTTATGTTTCTGCTAGTTTGATGAATTCGTTCAAATTATGAATGTTTATATAATGGACGAGTATTATTTTCAACACGTACTTTCAGGTCTAATAATATTAAATACATTCTAATAAGATTGTTAGAAATGTAGATCGATCGATCGGTCGGTTAATTAAGGTGGAAAATTTACTTATACCTATCTAGTGGATTGGCGGCAGTGTGACTATCACCTTCATGCAAAACTAGTGACCCTGAAAGGTCAACGCAGACTATAAACGAATTTAGTACGGTTTGATTGACTAATATTACAAATGCAAAAGTTTGGATGGATGTTTATTACTCCATTACGCCAGAACAGCAGAACGGTTCTGGATGAAATTTGGCACACAAATACTTAGTTTATAAATAACCCGCATCAACACAAACGATACTTTTCATCCCGGTTGTACGTTTCTATGTGAAAATTTCTGACAACCGGACGGAGCCCTTGGCAGAAGCTATAATACATAAAGGCTGTAATTTGCTAAAAGGTATATTGATTGTTCAGCTGAAAACCTAAGTCAAAGTCAAATCATTTATTTCAAATAGGCACAAGTAAGGCACTTTTGAACGTCAAAATGAACAAGAAATAGAATTGATTCTAGTCGCCCCTTCCAAAGGGTGGTTTCGTGTGGAGAAGAATGGGCAAGAAACTCCACCGTTACTCTTTTAAAATGTTTTACAATGTTTTGTATACATGAATTATAACATTATATGTGAAGACGATGCACCCCTAGGTATGTATTATCAGTTTGGCTGGAACCGACTGACATCAATATGATGTAAGATGGGAGGCGTTGATTCTAAGCGCTTTTCCTTATTATTTTTTGAACGCCATTGTCACATATACGTGACAAGCAAGCGCATGCCCTGTACGCCAATGATACAATTTAAAAAATTTAAGTTCTTGGACGTATTTAATGACATTATGTTAAACAAATTTTAATAATTTTAATTTGTTAATTGGATAATTCATGATAACAAGAAGTAATAAATTTGTAAATTGGCGTGGAGGGTACGCGCGTGCGTTTGTAGATTGGCGTGGAGGGTACGGGCGTATGCTCTGGCCAGGATGAATATTAATTGATTTCACTTGAATTATACCTAAGCGTCGTTAGTGCAAAAGCTAGAATACTTGATCCTGGGCACTGGACACATGCAACCGTAGCTACTGAATTTAATCTTCGCTGATGAGGTAATTAGAGGTCAGAGGTAAATGTAAACTAGGTATAAGTGACAAAAACACTGAGATTACAAAGTGCCTTATTAAAACAAAACAACATGGTCGCCCCACTATCGTCAGACCTCATACAGTCATATGACCGAAACAAACGTGCCAGTAATATAAACAAACTAGCTTTTACCTATGACTTCGTCTGCGTGGAGTTCGGTTTTATCGTAATATTCATCCCCTTTTAGGGATATTTTTGAGACAAATAGTAGCCTCTGTGATTTTGCTAGGATGCAATCTATCTCTATTGCAAATGTTATCGAAATCCATTCAGTGGTTTAGGCGTGAAAAGGTAACATACAGACAGACAGCCAAAGTTGCTTTGGAATTTATAATATTAGTATGGATGACATCACTAACGTTCCGGATAACATACGATGTTTATCGTAGGGATTATCTAGTATTTACTTCACTTCTGACACCACCTAGATCGGGATTCAATAGGGCGGATGATGTGACGTAAATGTGACCCACTTGTGTGACATTAGACTGCTTGTCGCCTATAGGAATGTTCGTTGGCTGTGTTTGTCGTACATGTTTTAATCAGGCGGAAACAAATGGAAAAGTGGTTACCGCCGCAAATCTCTCGTGGCTTAGTGCACGGATGCACGGATGGATCCATGAGGTTAAGCTACCTACGCTTGCCGGGGTTGGTCCGTGGATGGGTGACCATCTTTACATATCGAGACTCCTCCGTGCCTCGGAAAGCATGTTAAGCCGTTGGTCACGGCTGTCTAAGTGGATGTTTGACAGTCGTAACGGGTAGCAACTTGCAAAGCATTATACAAAGTATGATCGAAGAAAGCGACAAAATTGGTCTGAAAATAAATTACAGCAAGACAAAATGAATGGCTAATTCTAAAAAGGTAGATATTAAATAAAAGAGGAAGCTTAGGCCTATGTAGAGGACTATATACCTAGGTCAAATCATCTCCACCAAAGACCCGAACTAGCCAGGAAATTAATATGAGGATTGCAATTGATTGAAAAAAAAAATCTGGTCCCTAAAGGAGATCATAAAGTCAAAAGATCTAGGCATGACTTTGAAAGAAAGACCTTCAAACTCATGTATACTCTCATGTCTAACTTAAAGGTGTGAGACATGGACACTCACCAAATCACTCGGAGAAAAGCGTGCCAGGTGTCAAAGAGCAATAGAGACAGGAGAGAATTAGGAACACAGATCTCCGGTTCAAAACAAAACAGATGTTCGATGTTCTAACAAGAATAGACTAACAAAAGTAGAGGTGGACATGCCACATGATGCGAGACTCTAAAGACAAGTGGAGTGAGGTAACAGAATAGTATCCAAGAGACGGCAAAAGAAATCGGGGAAGGCAGCCTACCTGCTGGGAGGAAGAAATAAAGCAGACAGCAGGTCTATACTGCAGGAGAGTAAGTACCTCATGAAAGATGTCATCGGGAATTGTTAGAGGAGGCCTATGCCACGAGGCACAACAAAATCCGAGATATCTTGTGGTTTTTGTTTTAACCATTATTGTTAGTGTAATTGTCTAGTTTCGGAATAACAGGCTTTTTTATACGGGTAGTCAGAAGCCCGAAAGTCTAACAGCAAGTCTTACCAAGGGGCTAATACGATATCGTATTACCCTGTTACTGACTGGGTTGTGGAGGTTGGAGAGTCGCTCCATGTAAAATATTCAGCTGCATCCGGAACGACTAGCCGGTCCATCATAGTTAGGAAAAGGCTAGGCAGATTGATTTTTGATTTAGCATTAACGTTTTGTAAACGAAAGGAACCCATGGTGAATATATTCAGTTTTATGGTCTGTACCTATCACATGCCTGTTTACGTACGGACGTACCACACTTTTCCGATAAGTACGTTTTGTATACTATAATCAAGATGTGCATTATTTTTCTGAATCTCCGCAAACAGACTTCATGCCTTTTTATGCCTAAATATTAGCTACACATTATAAGTTTCTAGGTATCAGGGTATTTCTTATAATATTTTATTGAAATTAAATAAAAATATCTGTTGTAGATTGATTAAATAAAATGTTTTCGTATGTGTAGATCTATGAAGTACGCACTACTTTTGCAATTAATAAATATTTTTTGTGATTTTTGCTTATGCTTGATGTTTCACCTTACTTAATCCTGATATTAAAACGTGATTAAAAGATTTTAATCGTTTAGTTTTAGAAACCTGTAACCTTTTTTTAAGAAAGTTTATAAAACACTGTACATTTTTTCAAAGGTTGCGTAGAATACACAATGAGTAGTCCAGCTAAATCGGGAGGAGTCATTCGATTTTCCTTCATTAAAAAAAAGAGGGTAGACGGTTGCGGTACTACATACCTGATCTTTCTGAAGAACATCACCGGTAGGTAGGTAGGTAGGGTAGGGTAGGTAGGTAGGTAGGGTAGGTAGGATAGGTAGGGAGGGTAGGTAGGGTAGGTAGGTAGGTAGGTAGGTAGGGTGGGTAGGTAGGGTGGGTAGGTAGGGTAGGTAGGTAGGGTAGGTAGGTAGGTAGGGTAGGTAGGGTAGGTAGGATAGGTAGGGAGGGTAGGTAGGGTAGGTAGGTAGGTAGGGTAGGTAGGGTGGGTAGGTAGGTAGGTAGGGTAGGTAGGGTAGGTAGGGTAGGTATGGTAGGTAGGGTAGGTAGGGTAGGTAGTAGGGTAGGTAGGGTAGGTAGCTAGGTAGGTAGGGTAGGTAGGCAGGTAGGTAGGTAGGTAGGGTGGGTATCACAGTTAAGACAGGACAACGTCTGTCGGGTCAGCTAGTTTTTAAATAAAATAAACCATAGTTTAGGTTAGTTTAAAAACGCAGTGACAAAGTGCGAATGTTGCTATATGATTTGAAATTTGCCCATTCGAAATCTGATTTCATACATCATCCTACGTTTCATTCCTACTTTTTATTTATTTTTTGTTTTGTCTTTTGATTTGACTGTAATAAAATTGATTGAAAATATACATAATTACCTATATTATTTGAAGACAATTTGGCGTTGCAAAAATAATTGTTTATTTTTCAGGAATAGAAGTCCCTCCTAAACAATTGAGGTGTGTACCTACTCAAAAATCTGGTACAATAATACCTATCTTACCCATACAATCTTATTCTCCAAATTATAGGGAAGGAATTTAACAAATGACAACCATTCGATACACACATAGACAAAAAGGTGGCTTCACCTTTGATGTTCGAGGCGTTAGATTTTGAGTGCTCGAGGGTTGATATGTAGGTAAAGGGTTGGTAATTTTTGAGTTGCGAATTCGCATCGCATCGCATCACAGTTTCGTGTGTGAGCCCTTAGTGTTGGATGAATGAAATGAAGTAAAACATATTCGTTATGCTGTAAAATCTTTATTGAATCTAAATTTCGTTATTATGATGACATCACGACTGCTAGTCTACAGAAGTCATGATAATCCGTACTTTGTACAATAAATAAAAATATTGACTTACACAATAATCTTACAATTACAAACATTACTAGTTAAAATATTTATTTGAACATGACTTTGGCGTTAATTTTAGAACTACTTACAAGCTAATACATTTCTTACAGAAATAGGAGAAATTTTGAATTTTTAGGAACTTTTTGACCAAAGTCTTGCTAATAATAGTTATAATAAGTATCGAAAATTATCTCGAAATATAATTTACGGGTTGATGCTTTTTGCAGAAACCCTACACAAAGGTGACACTGCTCCAATCTATATAATATTATTAAACTGAAGAGTTTGTTTGTTTGAACGCGCTAATCCCTGGAACTACTAGTCCGAATTGAAAATTCTTTTTGTGTTGGATAGTCCATTTATCGAGGAAGGCTATAGGCTATGAAACATCACGCTACGACCAATAGGGGCCGAGCAGCGAATAAAACCGCGCGGGAGCAGCTAGTCCCTTCATATAATTTAAAAGTTCTTTGTGAGAATACATCCGAGTATGTCTCGACCATGTAGCAATAAATAATTATCGGAATGATAATGGTAATTCTTCTGGGTTACCACCATGTATAATCCAATTTTCATAGGGAAAAGGAGACAAAGTGGGAAATAAAGCCAAGAAAGTGGGATTTCAATGGTACCTAACAAATAATTATTTTGTAATCCAAACAGCTTTGGCCACCAAAAATATATCATAGCAACTATATTCAAAACTACATTATAATGTTATTATAAAAATCTTAATGTTTACGCGTAAGCATTACCTGAATTCTTTATATTAAACGACGTATACAATTTAAATGTAATACATGGAGATTTTTAAGTCACGGTTAATCTTTCAGGAGATGAGAAAACTTATGATTATAAACAACTTTCACTATGGGACCAAATACGAAATAACAAAAAAAAACATCTTATTCATACATTTTCATCAAGTAAAACTTGCATTTTTGTATGGAAATGCCGATTTTTCTTTCGATATTTCAGAGTTGGTCTTGTAGTGAATTTTGCTTATGATGATGGGTACAGTACTATCACGACCTGAAAGGTTAGCATTGAATTAAGTTACCGTGCATATTCAAACCTGCATGATATCGAAACATGATCGAAACGAACACTGCGCTTTTTATGAACATGAAAATAAAATGATATATTGATACATTTGTAAGTACATACTAATTTAATTTTGATTTAAAAATAATTAATATAAACAATTTTAGATCATAAAGGGCAGGTACATACTAAGTATATCTTTTATTATTACCACAGTCTACCTAACTGTATACATCTGATCAACGCGGCGGAGCGGCCATTTTGTATTTTAGGACCACTGACAGCTGACAGTTGCTGAACTTTTGACATTTAAGGCCACTTCAATGTATTATTGAGGTCATTCTTGACGTCACATTATTTTTGTGGCAATGTTAAGTAAATTTACTGGATTAATTAATATGCATAGTTCTAAGTAAAAATAAAAATCTTAGATCAAATTAATTTTTTCTACGATCAATAAAGATTATTATTATTATACTTCTATTTAAATTTATCCTTACCACACTAATATTAATAATGGTATCTTTCTACGTAATGCTAGTTTATTTTCCATGAATATCATGATATTCATGGAAAATAAACTAGCATTAGATTCATACAGGGAATTGGTGCCAAGAAAATGAAATAACGTCAAGAAAAACCTATTCAACTTATGTGACGACCTTTTGAAAATGTCAAAGATCTGAGCCAAAGGTTTTGTACAATTGACCAAGCTATTTGGTATGCAGGCAAAAATATTCATCTTCCCAACTGTCTAAATTCATTTTTATTGTGTGCGTAATAACTTTTAAGCTTATGACATTGTTTCAGGTCATAACGTTGTCATAAGTTAAAAAGGTGTAGACTATTCAGAAAACTAACACACATTCTTAAAAAAAAAATATCTTTGCAAGTTAGCTACCAGCCGTTTTATGCCGTACCAGCAAATTGCCAGCCGGTCAGTTTTGTTAAAAATATCACCGTGATAAGTTAGATTAAGTGAGCGTGTAGTCAGCTGTGGTTCCACTTAATGCTAGGGATTGACACTATTGACAGCTCACGTTAAACTCACTTCACCTACATTATCACGGTGAGATTTTTATCGACTGTTACCACTGTATGTATACCTTATAGCTTGTTCGAATGTACTACTGTAAGGGGATAGTTACACTGTGCTAACTATAGTTAATACGTATTGTTGAACATAATAAGGCGACCGTCCTCAGGCAGTGCGGTACGTAATGCTTACACTTATCACTTATGTGAGAACCAATGCACTTTGCGTGTTCCGTCGCCGCATCAGCATTCTCCCAGACTCGTAATCGCATAATCTGGAATGACAAACATTGTGGTTATAGACACACAGTCGTTCATAGCGAATGTATAAAAAAAAACGCCGTTTATGAAGGATTTTATAGGTAATGTTTATCAATGGATTCAGTTTATGTCGCAATGATTATAAAGGGCAATACTAAAATCGAAATCGAATCGTTTTGAAGACGATTTAACCCATTATATGTCCGCCTATTAGAAGCCGTTTGCTTATAAGAGCTCAACGATTAATACGGTTATATTTACTGTCGTTTCGAGAGATTTTTTTTTATGAACCTATGGAGTTCATAGGACATTTGAGGGGCTAAGTATCAGTTTCGGGAATAAGATTAGTGATGATAATGATTTATATATCTACATGATCTTAAGTTTGAGGCTCAACTAACCACACAGTTTTTCCCACTTTTTTAATCTTAAAAGCAATTCTAAAAGTTCAAAACTTACACGTGCTTTCGCGACACGACACAGCTTCCAGCTCGCACAGTGTCTCAAACGTCCTGGCGGTCCCCGTCGCATCGAAGGCACAGACTGGTCCCGCTGGTGGCGAGGCACATCTGCCAGCACATAGTGGAGGAGGGACGCCCTCCCTTACTCGTGCCCTCATGTATTCAGGAGGAACTCTCATGTCAGGAGCCTCCCCGATCTCGTTGGAGTCAGCGATGCGGGACGGCATGAAAGGCAGATTGGCTGGTTGTACTTCGTTCCATGCTGAAATGGAAAAAAAAAGTTAGCAAGCAAAATAATGGGTAAATTATCAGTGACGTCTTGTGTTGTCATTATAAGGACAGTAAGGTAACTACAGTATTAGAAATCAACTGGTCTTTAACTTTATTAGCTAAATATTTGCTCTGCAGTAAGCACCCTATACATATGAATCGTACTATCTAATACGTATTGTAGAATTAGGATATTAAAATAAATATTTAAAATGATAGATCGAAGTTTCAACGTGATTTAAATGTAAGTAGTGTAGGTATCAACATCAGTAGGAGGCATGGCATAAACAACCACTATCTAAATGAAACACCCCAGCTAAATTTAAGTGTGACATAATTTGACCTGTACCTAACTGAACGTAAACGTAAATCTCTAACGAAACAATGCGCCGCGCCGGCGCGGCTCACCGCCTCTTTCGAGATAACTGCTTAACCGCAGATAATAAAATTAATGGGGACATAAACGTAGCTTAATTGTTTCTTGTTTTATTCCATTATTGTTTTCAACGGTTGTTCTTGATTACAGATTGACATGTCGTTTGACCCATCAATCTAATCAGTGTTATTTATTTTCCTAAACTTTTCCTGTGATCTCATCCATATTACGCATTTGTAAAGCGCCCTATCGGCTCAGTGCAATATGTAAACAAAGAGATGCACACGCCCCTTCTCATTGAATCACATTTGTCGAGTAAACACGTTAGGACTCTGTTTATTTGTACAAATTACTTAATACGTCTTGAACAATCGGTTGGCAATTCATTTTTGTTTGGACAGTTTCTAATGTGGAATCACTTTTATGAACATTATTTACGCTGTTCACAGCTATATGCAATGTCAATGATTATCTCTACGTTAATTACTAAGTACTCAATCTTTGTTTTCTTGCTGTGAATAGTGCCTTGAACTAGAATGCACTTAGGGCGGATTTCACCCATGAAACTGAACGCGATCAGCGCATAAAATACGTTTAAGAGCTGTCAGTTTTATTATTTTCTATGCAAGTAGCTCTTGCTCGCGACTTCATCCGCGTGGAATTCGGTTAAATCGCAATATCAGGAAAAAAAGAAGTGTTTTAGATACCAAATCGTGTTAACCAAGCCACGCAGTAAAATAACCTTTAAAATTGACTACCCCTTTTCAGCCCCTTAGGGGTACATTTTTAATAAAACTTGATATATGTTATTCTTCATTTTTGATTATATGTGTAAATACTAAGTTTCAAGTTAATTGGACCACGCGTTAAAATTCTTCCATACAAGCCGTTACGAGCCGCTCAGGTCCTCCACCCAGTTATCCCTGGGCGGGACAAAGTACGGCTCAGCGACCACGGCGATATTAATCGACCACTGCGCCATGCTCTGGAGCAAGAGGTCCTGAGCACAGGCGCAGTGGTTGATGTTCGCCTGGAGGAGGCGGAGTGGGGCCATCACTCCTCCATATTAACCCCCCCCTGGGTCCCCTGCGAGGGACCCTCGGCAGTGGCATCGGCGGCGGCGGCGGCGGCGACAGTGGCGGCAGCGGCGGCGGCGACGGTGGGGGTGGCGGCGGAGGGCCGCCTCTCCTCCTGGTCCCGGCAGGCGGGGCGCAGGACTTGCTCCCCGCCCGGTGATCGGCCGGCTTGCTAGCAGCCGCACATGCGGCGCAGTGCGGCGCGGCGTTGCAGGAGCCGGCCGTGTGTCCGGGCTGACCGCAGCGGAAGCACAGTGTGCTGCGGTCCACCTCTGAGGTGCACTGGACACCGACATGGTGCCCCACGTGACAACGGTAGCACCTCAGAGGTCTGAGCTCCAGCAGCTTGACCTGTGCCGAAACCCAGCCCACCAGGAGCCTTCGGCCCTCCACAATTTTGCTAGCCGCCGTCACGGGGCAGCTTACCGTAACAGTTCGCATGCCCGTGAAGTCAGGGCGTATGGTGCCTGCCTTCACTTGGTCGGCAAGACACCCGCCCGCCCTGACGACGGCGGCCACCACCTCTTCCTCCGTGACGGAATCATCCAGGCCCATGATGCGCATGTCTGCGCATTTCACGGGCCTGGAGACCCGAGTTAAGGGACGCCCTTAGCTTCTCAGCTAGGGCGTCAGCGGTGGGGCCACTCGACGCACCGGGGATCTCCAGCATGCGGGCGCCGGTCGCAGTCACCCTATGCCGGAGGCCCCCGGTTCTTTTCACCCCCTTTATGTTCCACGCGCGCCTCAAAGAGATGTCAGCATATGAAGGGGCCCCTCAGGGCCAAGCCTGCCGGGTAAGCGGGATTGTCCGAAAGGGTTACCGCTACCCCGGAACATAAAGGGCTACGGAAGGAACATGGATGGGTTTTAGTCAGTAAGAGTCTGACACTCCCTTCCGCTCAACCCAGAGCGGGAGCAGTCATTGGATGATTACCCAGCCAAAAAAAAAAAGGGGTAGATTTTTGATAAACCCTGATACGCGTTATTCTTTACTTTTCGTTTTAGTTTTAGTTTGGAGTTTAGGTAGTCGGACCGCACAAGACAAATTTCATCCCCTATTTTACCCCCTTAGAGATGCAATTTCCAAAAATCTTAGTGGAGTGCCCACAGTAAATAAGGTTTCTATGTAACATTTGAAGTCTCTAGACCCAGCGATTTGGGCTGTGCGTTGATATATCACCCAGTCAATTAACCATTTTATATACAGGGTGAAATTGACACTGACAGCTCTTGAACGCAGTTTAGATGTGTTGGTCGCATTCCGTTCATTGGTGAAATAGGCACTTAATGTTGAATCAAAAATCGCGTCCTAGTGCCTCTGTTATTTCTAATGTCTCTACGACACTCCAATTAATCATCGAATTGACAAATGACTTGTTTGTCTTTAATTCAAAAGAGGTTAAGGTTTCCATTAAATAAATTGAAGGAAATATTCCAATATTCCTTTATTTTTTTGGACAAAAATGTTTCTATGAATTGTTGTCACTTCAAAGTTAATATTATGTGAGGTCCATGATACTGCACCCAAGCTGCTTTGATCTAGGTTTCAAGATCTGTGTCTATTCTTAAAATTGTTTTCGGCTTAGAAGATCAAACTAAATTACACTAGCTTATGCCAGACTATAATCTATCTCAGTGCCAAATTTCATCCAGATCCGTTCAGCCGTTCTGGCGTGATTGAGTAACAAACATACATACACACACACATCCATCCTACGATTTACACTATTAGAAAGATAGTAAGAAGTAAGTTTAGTAAGATAAGAAAACAAGAAGTAAGAAATAACATGACCTTACTTCAGGCCCATCCTAACGGTCCATTTACCAGCAACTTATCAAAAATCTGAAGCGATCCGTAGCATGGTAGATAAAACACTTGCATAACCACGTATCGAAGTTAACTGCGTATATTAATTGCGTAGTTGACCCAGGATGGAGTAATTACTATGATTTTTTTTATCGTTTTGTGTCGGTTTGGTTTTCAGAAAGGGCAACTGATTAACTGATCTAGATATGAGCACTTCCTCAGTGACTCACTTGGTATACTGCGCGTTTAATAATTATGTGATTAAGCTGTGTCGCCTTCAGAATTTCCCAGTGTTCTTCAATTTGTATGAGTCGTTCGTGGGGTTTTGTTTGTATTTTAAATGTTTTTATATCTTGAAATGTTTTTATTTTTCGATCGTCATAATATTTGTAGGTGTATAGTAACTATACCTTTAAACTCAAACTCAAAGCATTTATTTAAAATATGCAAATTACAGGTACTTTTGGATTATCAAGGGGTCGGTCAGTCAGAGAGATGAAGCTAATTGCTCATTCCAAAGCAGTATCTGTAGAGAAGAACGAGCAAGTAACTACACGGACACACTTTTAAACAAAATATTGGTTACATTATTCATGTTGTTCAAAATATTAGAAAACCATTCAAAAATAAATTAAATTAAGCCATAGCCATAATTATCATTATTACTAACATAGGATAAGTTTTTTTTTAAACAAATGAGTCATGGTTACTTGAAAATAAATTAAATTGATTGATTGATAGCAGCTAAGACATGACTACAATCGATATTCAATCGATGGAAAAGCATTAGAAAACAAAGTTTACAAAAAAATCCTTGAATTGCCGAATAAAATGATAATGATAATTTATATCATTATCATTTTATTAGATGTGTGTTATTAATACCTAAACATGTTGAGGTAAATTAAACTAGGTTAGCGGATGTACTTCATAATTAATAACGTACTAAACCACTGATGACATAATTATATTGTGTGTATTACCTACTTGTTACAAAGGTCATAGTTATAATACTGTTGTGATAATATTGTTTATTAAATGTATAGTAAAAAGCTTTCAGGTTTAAGTTCTTTGGAGAAAATTGTTTTTTTTTATGAAGAGAGAAGAAGCATAATACGACGACACGGTTGGCGCAGTGGTTGAGCGATTGACTGCTGCGCACTATGTCGCGGGTTCGGTTCCCGCACGAAACAAATATTTGTACGACCTGCAAGTATTTGTTACGAGTCTGGGTGTTTTTCTATCTATAATATGTATGTATTTACAAAAAAAAAAATGTATATAAGTAGTATATCAGCCATCTCGTTACCATAACACAAGCATTAGGTTGCTTAGCTTGGGACGATACGGCGCTGTGTGAAATGTCCAAGGATATTATTATTATTATTATAATAAGAAGGTTAAGGTTGTATAGCCATACTGCTTGCTATTCGTCGATTATTTAAAAAAAAAAGTTGTTACATAGATTTTCACGTACGTAGTATTGTATTTTTCACTTTCACAGCTTCGTTTCCACCCTGTATAACTTACTCTACATAGCATAGAATAACGTCGCTCCCCGCCGCCTTCTTTACACTTTTTTTTTTTGAGCGTGGGAAATTATCAAATGACTTCTCCCGCTCTGGGTGGAGCGGAAGGGAGTGTCATCTCTTACTGACTAAAACCCATCCATGTTCCTTCCTTACCCCTTTGTGTTCCGGGGTAGCGGTAACCCTTTCGGACAATCCCGCTTACCCGGCAGTCCTTCTTTACACTTAGATCTCTTAAACTACGGACTTTAATGCGATTTTCTGTAATAGACTTGAGTTATTCAAGAGGTAAGTTTATAAGCTTTGGCCCGCTTGATAGTATCTACATACATGGCACCCGTGCAAAGCCGGGGCTGGTCGCTAGTGTAACATAAACATGTCATGTGCAGTCCAAGCCGTTGACCTAGCCCGTCTTCTAATAAAGGTGCTGAGCTTAGCGGTTCGTTCTGATAGCTTTATGCAGTGAGTAGTGACATTTATTTACTCTGAGATTTATGCAGCTTTTTTTTGAGGGTGGAATCATCAAATGACTCCTCCCGTTCTGGGTGGTGCGAAAGAGAGTGCCAGACTTTTACTGGCTAAAATCCATCCATGTTCCTTATTTCCACCGTCCGCAGACCCGCGCCTGTGGTGGCCGGGAGTCGCGACGTGGCTCCCGACGCCCGGGGCGTCTCCCGCGGCGCAGCTAACTTACAAATACTTTTTAAGGATTTTTCAAGTCAAAACTTTTAATATTACTCTTAAAAGTATGTTCTAGTGTTGGAAATATAAGATTTTTGCCTTTAAGCCACTCTTTCGTTTGACTGACACTGAAAAGCCACGGGGTTTATGACCAAGAAGTCTATGCACTAGGCTGACAACCTTCTTTATGCAAAATGCATTAAGGTGAATGCTACAGGATAGGCCGCAACATTTAAATTTTCTTTTTTTTTGCATTTTGCGGGTAAGTATCAGGTTGTTTGTGATTAAAATACGATTCGCGGCCGTAGAATGTAATTATACAATTATAATCACAGGATTAAAAAAAGGGGCGATGATTCTGGGCATGTGAAAGTGTATATCATAATATTAGTTAGAAAGACTTAGCTGTTTTCTTTGCCTTAAAAGGTTGTTGGTCATGCCTACGACAATCTCGTAGCAATCGTAGCATATGCCTACGCCGTGGTTCATTTTGTTTTATGACTTATCATTTTATGTTTTTATGACAATATTGAATGATTTTCCGAACTTGCAACATAGTTCTACATTTCTAATCTATTAAGTTTCTTATAAGATATGTGATCGTGGTGATCAGGCCATATTATATGTTATTTTGAAAAAAAATAACTTAAAAAATATGAACTTTACTTCTAGGTGCTATGATAGTATCATTTAATGGTATGGTTATTAATTATTTATATATTATTCAAAAACAATTGAAAGATATCGAGATGTCGTCTGTAGGTGGGAAAAACAGAAACACCATGAGATGAGAAGTCTTCAATTTAGTTTTTACCAAATGGCTTTAAAATTGGAATTTTAATACTAAAATTACTTGTTAGTATTACTTAGGGCTGATTTTTCAATAGTCAGATAAGTTTAATTGAAGGAATAAAATTTAATTTAAAATGGTAGTTTGACAGCTGTCAAACCGCCATTTTTATTCTTCATTAGTTATCATGCGATTGAAAAATCGGCCCTTAGTCGGTCAAGTTCCAAAGTAACCATAGCAAATAAATATGAAACAGTAATATATCTATATTATCTATTATTTTTACCTACAGAGTTGCTTTTTGTTTCTATCTGTGTAACTGTGTTGTCCTTCTAAACTACGCAACAGATATTGATGCGGTTTTCATCATCATTTATACAATTTATATGGGAAGGTTTATGTGCACTGTGAAGACCAGAGTCTTAACTCTAGAGCTAACAGAGGGAGAGAGCTCATGTTGTGTACCGTGTAAGTTAAAGTCATATCATTTATTTCAAATAGGCACAAGAAAGAAACTTTTGAACGTCAAAATTAACAAGAAATAGAATTGATTCTAGTTTTAGTTTTCCAAACTTACAAGGGAAAAAGCTAATGAATTTATTATTTTAAAAATGCATCCGTTCAGTAGCGTACCTACTGACCGACTCCACATTTGAAACTTTTATAAAAACCTATTTAAATTAATCTATCATTTTAAAAGCTCGAATGTTGCCAGTTATTTTCTAACCAACCAGTTCCATATAAAGTTTCATCAAGGCTCTACAGTACCTATAATAGGTACCTACATTCATATTTATCTTAGTTATAGAACGCAAACTCGATTTTTGACGTGTCGCCATTATCACCTGTTCGAAGTAGGAGCGGGTCGCTCTTGATTAATAATATAACAAGTGTGAATGTGTGATAATTAGTTTTAACTCGATATGTGTGTATCGATGGGAGATCGCATCGATGAACTCTCAGGAGACAAAAAATAATTTACGTAACGAAATTCTTCTTCTTTTCGTGTGGTTATTGACTAACCAGATATCAGAGTTTATATGCTGCCCATGGGCCTCTGACTTAGCTTCACATGCTGTTGAGATATGTCTCTCAGACATGCTGGTTTCCTCACGATATTTTCCTTCACCGATTTTTAAGCTAGTGATAATCATACAACTCGCACATGAATCCGTAAAATCAGAGGTGCGTGGCTTGGGTTCGAACTCGAGACCTATGACTTGGCAATCCTACGGTCACACCACTAGACTGTCTGTTGTTGTGATGGAATGATAAAATAAGGAAAGTCTAATCTGAAGATATTACATCACTGATAAGCTTGAGCCCTGAGAGAAACCGATAGCAACGTAGGTACATAGTGCACTTGCAATACTTTGGACTGAAGATCAAACTTGAAATAAATAGTAGATTACGTAAATACTACTAATTAATGTAAACAATTACTGATAGTGATAGTAGCCGGTATAGTGCACACCATTATTTAGTGGCATCACGAACACTTGGGCATAGATAAAACCCACAGAGGTGAATGCGATAGTGACACACATAGATCAATACTACGTGATCACATTTTTATCAATATTGTAAGTTTTTTTTGTGAAATCATCAAATCACACTGTGGACCGGGAGGGAATTTTACTGACTAAAACCGCCCTTGTTCTTTAAGTTGCCTCTGTTAGAGCCCACTGTTACTCTTTTAAACAAACCCGCGACTATGGCAGAATAATTTTAGTCTGTGGTTTGCAACAAAACAGTACCTAGCCACAAAAATGTGTATGAAAAACGTTGGAAGAATAAAGAAAGAAGAAAAATTGAATATATTTATAAGAAAACTTAAAAAATTACTTATTAACAAATGCTACTACTCTTTAGATGAATATTTAAATTATAAACATAAATAATAGGAACAATAAAAGTATTATAATTAACCACGCAATTTATAGAAATATTTAAAATATATTGGCGCAGTGGTTGAGCAATTGACTGCTGCGCACTATGTCGCGGGTTCGATTCCCGCACGGAACAAATATTTGTACGACCTACAAGTATTTGTTACGGGTCTGGGTGTTTTTCTATCTATAATATGTATGTATTTACAAAAAAAAATGTATATAAGTAGTTTATCAGCCATCTCGTTATTATACCATAACACAAGCATTAGGTTGCTTAGCTTGGGACTATATGGCGTTGTGTGAAATGTCCAAGGATATTATTATTATTATTATTATATTAATGATACGGAAATAATGAATGAATAATATAATTTAAAAAATAATAATTAAATAAAAAAGCAATAATACTAAATTTAATATTTTAACTATAAGAATTACCCAAAGAATAACAATGTATATAAATAAATAAACAGAATTATAAGATAATATAATAAAAATATTTAGGTATATTTAGCAGGAAAAAAACAATACATAAACCATAGATAGGCGAAATGTTAGGATTCAATTCACTATCTCCTGACTTTGATTATATTTATTATGTGAACTAAAACTTGCTCCCACAAAAGCAACTTAGTATCTCCTAAAACAGGGCTTCCTCCTCTATCCTTTTGCTGTGCCCTACAGGGTCCCTAATGATCTAAATTATATGTATACCACCTAAGTACACATTATGGTAAAGCAATAAAGATATTGAGTACCTATTGAGAAATTGACACTTAGTCATCAAAACTGGTAATTTCGTGTTCGCAATTTTTTTTTCTAATTGCTATCTTTAAGTGCTACAAGCCTACTTTCTAAATGTAGTAATTACATATTTTTTTACATTAAAGTTAGGATGGTTCAATTATTCAATCTGCTATATCCATTTTATAGATATTGAGATGTTTTTTCGTAGGACATAGTTTGTAATATGAGAACATTGCAATTTTTGCCTTTATTATAATACTATAATAAGGAGATGATACCATCTCACCATCTGAAGGCATGAGAAAATAAAACTTAGTACCTAGTGAGTAAACCGTTATCAAATACGTATGAATTGGAAACTACAGACCCCCGAACTAATGACGAACTAATAGACAGATTCGATTGTTCTCAGAAAGGCGAACAAACACTGCATTGCTAATTGAACCATTACCAAGAATCAGTAGCATTTAAAGCGAGTAAATTCCGGCAAACTATAAAACACAAATGAGATCATTTTCGCAGTAGCGGGTGCAGTAGATTGCGACGTCGTCCGTATGTCTGCCCTATGATCGATTACTCACTGCTAATAATAAATGTGCGCTGCCCTCAGTGCGTGTAGCGATAACCCTCGATCAAGTCGCCAAACGGTCTAATGCTTCGTGCGTATTTCGGCTTCCAGCGTCTTTGTGTTGCTTTGTAGTAAACAAAGATGTGGACTGGTCTTTCTTTGACCCCAGATCAAATTTTGATATCAACTTTCATACAAAATTTACAAAATGTTGACTAGTGGCTATTGGGAAGAGTTGCTACTATATCACACTACTATATCACACACTATGTTATCACAATTCTTGAAAAGTCTATACGTTTCAGGGCAAATGTTTTGTGAAACACAATGAAAGGTTTCGTTTAGTTGGGATGAATTTATCCCAAAAACAAACTTAACATTGTAGTTGTAAAACGTGTTCACTCATATATCGATATACGTCACGGTCAATTCTCCAACTGCGAATGTAAGTTTGTAATAGCATTTCTTTTTTCTTTTAATTTAAATGTTATATTGATAGTAAAGTAAGTACCTACTTAATAGATTCTGGGCAGTAACTATCTGTTGCTTAAAAAAATTACAGCAATGGCAGTTTAATTTCAAATCAGTGCAACTACATATTAAACGCATTTGCAAAATTCTTAAATAAACATGACCTTATAAAACACGTTATCCTCATGTGTTAGCTTAAAATACCGAAAAGATTCATCACAACACGTTTAAGGATTGTTATGTTTTTTACAACTGCATCATAAAAAAGTTAACTTACCAGCAACTAAAACTACGCACAACAAAAACTTCCCGTTTAACATTTCCAAATAATGAAGTCCAAATAATGAACGGCACCACAACGCAACACTACAATTTCAATAAACTCCTTTTTAGATAAATAACTACTCGTATTTTTATCTATGGCTTGTCAATTCGAACGCCTGTCTAACAGTTCGAGATTTGAATTTAAAAATTATGTTATAATGAACGATGTTTATTGTATAGAAGTTATCTGTTCACTGGTGCATCAGTGACTGCTCCAGGATGGACGGAAGGGGGGATGGGATCACAGTAGTGGTGGCAGCGATAACCTCTGCCTCGACCGGAGGACGAAGTGCTGATAACGGCTGCGACTTTCAAATGAGAGCGAGTATTCTTTTCTTTCGATACTGATGCTCGGAAGATTGTTTTATAATCTTCCAATATTTTTTAATTGTTTTTTTTCGTGGTCAGTGACCGAAATTTGGTAAATTAATATAAACCAATGTAACTTACGTTAACTAATATCGTCGTGTTTGCTTTAGTGGGCTAGTAAGATAGGATTGGATAGAATTTGATCGATAAAAATATTTATTAATATAAGTAGGTATTAAACTCTAAATTAAAAATTACTTTCATTATAAACGAAAGTTGCCAGATATTTTTCCATAATGGTAAGTAACAAATCTTCACCTTTTTGATAGATGCTTAAAAATGCGATCGTTTTTTATAAAATTGTCGATAATATTGTGTTAGGGGTTAAGTAACGTTGGTTAGTAAAAGACTGGAGGAACAGAGGTATTACAAGAGCCACTTAAAGCCAGCCGGTTTTTTGGACTCTCTATGTCTCCTACACGTCGCTGATACGTGGACTCTGCTTGCCATCGAGAAAAGAAGACAAACGCAAAATCCTTGGGGTATCGAGTTTCGCACCAACACCATGAATGTATATGCCAGGAACACGGCATCAAAAAGACGCGTAGTTTAGTAGTTCTACCCTGCAGCAGGGTTGAAAGGACAGAGATGAATTGATCAAATAAATCTGCTGTGGGCGATCCCTTGGGCACTAAAAACAAAAATCGAAGTAGATGGCGCGAAACCGTGAGGCGAATCACATCAGACCCTGGACATTAGCGTTAATGAAGACCACGACCTTTCTGACAAGTGTACTATGAAGAAGAAGAAGAAGTCATAAATATTCTGCTTTTCATGTTCAGGATTGGCCACAACCCTAATGTCAACCACGCAGAGAAATCCTCTCCTTTCGTAAAACCTCAGCGATAAATTCAATTTTTCTAACGATTATCGAATACCATTAACATGATAGAAAAATTTAGTCGTTTTACAAACCGTATAAAATTATTGCCATCATCGCCTATGGAAGCCATTTTTCGCATTTAAACTGAATAATTTATTAAACAACTGCGAAATTTAGCGCCGAATCATAATGGTAAAAAAAGTAGTATCCACATCCGAGCTGGTCACCCTGTATGACAAAACCGAAGTATAATATCACGCGTTTTTACATAAGGTAAACATTTAAACTAATACTCATGTTTTTTTTTTCTTACAGGTAGGTAATATTGTTTTCAAATGACTGCCTCCGGAAAATCTACAAAAAATGTCCAACAGAATAATTGAGTAGGTACCAGTTTGCGAGCCACTGGGTGTGATCATATTTTCGAAAATGAGTCGCATTCGCACACTAATTACTTTGCTTACAATATTTTGTGCCATGATCTTTGACAAAATGCCTCTACATTCAATGGAGATTTTATTTTTCCACAGCAGTTTCATTGAATGCTATCATCGAGAATTGTACTCACTCGTCGGGTTATCTGTCGAATGATTTGGTGTCAATATGAGATACATCATCACTAATTATAAACTTTACTTATAAAAAATCTTAAGTTCCCGATAAGAATTCAGAAACTAGGACTTTTTTGTAGGTTGTGTCGTGCTATTTCCAAAACGGAAACCAACTAATAGTGTCATTTCTCGAAGT
This sequence comes from Hyppa rectilinea, assembly GCA_951799385.1. Taxonomy (NCBI): domain Eukaryota; kingdom Metazoa; phylum Arthropoda; class Insecta; order Lepidoptera; family Noctuidae; genus Hyppa; species Hyppa rectilinea. The sequence continues at coordinate 6,207,167 of OX637315.1, read as the reverse complement.
GTAATAAATGATTAATTTCTATCATACGTCAAAGGCATTGCGATCGACTGCCATTTTATGTGTTCTGCAATAGGGATGAATTTTTTTTAATGATATACATTTTTTTTTAAACGCCAGCTTAAGATTATTACAAATATTTGGTCATGTATTTTTTCTTGTTTTACGGAATCAAAAGATTAAGTCGATACATTAACTGGCTCGAAGGTTTAGACTTAGACTAAAATTAGAACTCGTTTTATAATAAGACGGAAAGGGACAATACATTTAATTTTTTACTCTTTAAAGGGCTTTGCTTGTGCCGGTGGTTTTTTTTCTAATTCAAAATGAATTATTTTATTTTAGATTTTTAAAAAAAAATTTATTAGATTTTGTGACACAATAGGAAAAAGTGCCATGCCATGACGTCAATGGGAATTATTTCTTGTTAAATCCTTTCCACTAAAAATTCTACATAAATCTACCAAAGATTAACTAACAATATTTTATAATTTTTCCTTCCTACAGTTTCTGCATCGTGATTTTTATCAAAATAATATTTACCTGTTTCTTTGTTAGCAAATATTATTCATAATCACCAAACAGGTTATCGTTCGATAACCTGACACTTAAAAAAAAGAACGTGTAGGAAACGAGTTTCATTAATGCAGTAACTGGTTCTAGAATGGTCTAGTCTGAGGCTATTTTATGAGCCCCGACAAGTTCTAAACTTTACAGGTACTGTAGCATTATGCAATTGTCTTATATATGCTTGTACTTATTTGGATTATGTTTTTGGGAAAGGAACGCTGAGGAATCCTATGTAGGTTCTTGCAAAAGAAAAACAAGAAAGAAAGAAAAACTTTAACAAAACAAAACACGGTCAACCACCTCATAAAGAAATATTAATTTTAATATTGCGCACAGTAGAAAAGAGATGGTGATTGAATGAGACGGAGCTATACGTCCTGTATAGCTCCATCTCATTCTCACACTCAAGTAATATTGAAATACTACTGTTATAAGAAGTGGTAGTACAGGTCCTGAAAGAAACACAAAAGAACAAGTTGGGTAAAACATGCTACCCTATGTGAGACAGAGCCCCAGCGCTGGGTTCTAGGTGATAAGCAGTTACGATCATGAATAAAGGAAAAAAAAATATTACTTGTTTACTAAAATATTTTAGACTAGCGTCCGCTCGCGGGTTCGCCCGTGTGAATATCGGAAATTATCCCACAGAAACGTATAACGGAATAAACATGTCCTATGTGGTAATTCAAGTTATAATTTATGTCTGTGCCAAATTTCATCCAGATCCGTTCGTAGTTTTTGCCTCAAGAAGTACAAACATACAAACATAGAGGTCTCGAATATATGCGAAGAAGGCTTTAGTCTGATGTTTTTCCTAGGAAATTATTATTAAAAAGGAATCATCATTAAGGTGGAAGCCACAGGTTATTTACAGGCCCAAGAAATTCAAGTTTTCTTAAGTTTTTTGCTATTTGCAGGTTAGTATTACGTTTGTATGTTAATCAAAATATGATTCACGGCTGTAACATGTATGTATTTACATTTATAATCATTAAAATCAAGTATAAAATATAATACAGATAAAAAAAAACAGTTTTGAGTATGAATGTAGATGAAAACCAAAAGCGAGGGATGGATTGTGTGAATTAACATGTCTAGAATGGAAGTGACTACCGAGATGACGACTTATAGGGAAGTATGGGAGAAAAAGACATGTTACACTGACCCCTAATAAATTAGGATGAGGGCAAGAGAATGATGATGATGATGAAAGAGTACAGGCAGTTATTAATGCTTTTAAGTGCGTTAGGGCATTCTGTAGAGACTAGAATTGTGTGCTCGTACCAAAAATGTTAATGAGAGACCACCGTACCGTTAGCTAA